>JAVJIF010006778.1:0-44855 GCA_038442645.1 Agave tequilana
ATTTAGTTGAATTCTCATATAATAACAGTTACCAGGCAAGTATTCAGATGTCACCATTTGAGGCTCTATATGGACGGAAATGTAGATCACCTGTGTGTTGGGACGACATTGGTGAACGGAAACTACTTGGTCCAGAACTGATAACTCAGACTGTGGATAAAGTAACTCAGATCAGAAAGCATCTCCAAGCTGCACAGGACCGTCAGCGGAGCTAGGCAAATTCTAAAAGGAGACCCTTGGAGTTTGTGATTGGGGATCATGTATTTCTTAAAATATCACCTACTCGGGGAGTTATCAGATTTGGAAGTAAAGGGAAGCTGAGTCCAAGATACATTGGGCCATTGAAGTCGTGAAGCGAATTGGTGCAGTTGCTTATAAGCTGGCATTGCCTCCATCTTTGGAAGGAGTACATGATGTGCTTCATGTGTCTCAGCTTCAGAAATATGTGCCTGATGAGAAGCACATCCTTGATTATTCAGAATTGACGCTGAGACCGGATTTGACTTATGCAGTTCAACCAGTGGCAATACTTGATCGTAGAGAGAAGATCCTTAAGAACAAGGTGATTTCTTTAGTTCGAGTAGCTTGGGATCCTAATTCCCCGGGAGATTCCACCTGGGAGCTGGAGGAAGAAGTTCAAGCGAAGTACCCTTACCTGTTCTCTGACTCTCGGGTATCACATCATAAAGATCTTAATTATTATAACCTGTTGCATTCTAAGTATCTATTTAAATTTCGTGAACGAATTTTTTGTTATTAGGTGGGTAGAAGTGTAACCCTCAGCCGTCGTTATACATGGCACCGTAATATACGATGTGGAGTACGTAGTGATTTGACCAACCTGAGAGCCAGATTGAACTAGTTTCTATTTCACAAACTATTTCTAATATTTTAAATTTTCTACAATTTTGTTTGAAATTTTCCGAATTATTTTGGAAAATGTCCGAGATCGGTGTCAACCGACACCAATAATTGACCCAAGGATTTTTAATTCACAAATAGAGTAAAATTTTTAGAATCTTCTTTTGTATTTGTATTTAAAATCTTATTTTCTACTTTCAAGTATTTTTGACAATATTTCTGAATTAGTCCAAAATCGGGCCGAGCAGGTGTCGCGCCCGGTATCACTGATCCTTTCAAGATTTTTAATTGGCAAATTGGTTTGAATTTTTACAATCCGATTTCACATTATATTTTAGACTAATATTCTTTATTTTACATAATTTTTGAGGACTGTTCAGAACTAGTCAAATTTTGACCCAATTATTTAAATATACAAAATCCTATAACAAATCCTAATAATCTAACTGACTATACAAATTTTCTCTACGTTTGTACATAATTCTAATTAACCGACCTTCACACTTTCTTTACCTTTCTACACTCTTCTTAATAACTGACATAATTTACATTAAAAACCCCAATTTCATTAAACCCAATAATATCAACTCTCTCTCTCTCCCGTTATCTCCCCTCCCCCCCCCACCATTCACCTCAATTGCGCCACCTCCTCCTCCTCATCTCAACGCCACCCACACCAGCACCCCCACGCCACCACACCAGCACCCCAATGGCACCACCAACACCCCCTTAAAACCCAACCACCCACTCTCCCATCTCTCTCCACTTCCTTTCTTGCATTATATCAACCCACACCACACCACCACCTACTCCACCTACCTCCGGCCACGGCGTCACCACCGGAACCACCCTGTTAACTCTCCGGCACTATCACAACCTCCTCCATTCCTCACCGCTCTTCATCATAACAACCACGCAACCATCCTCCCATTTCTCCTTCTCTTCCTCGTCTACACACAACCGGAGCATCACCGGAGCTCCGTCACTTTGCACCACCACGCGCGCAGCCGTAAAACCACCGCAACCACCTCCTGCCGCGACCAAAACGCCGATCTCCCTTCTCTCCTTCTTCTTCTTTTGCGCCTGCTGCTGCTGTGCTGTTCGAAGGAGAGAGAACAGAGAAGAAAACCATAACGGGCTTGTACTTAGACCCGATGCGCAACCCGAAACCCACAACCCGTTTTAATTAAAAAGGTAAATTTCATCAACGTCCTGCATAAATTCATATTTTTACATTTATAACCCTGAAAATTTTCGTTTAACTCCCTGGCTCACTTCAGATCTTATAAACTAGACACTGAGTCGTGCTTCATACTATAACTTGGTCATTTGACGTCAGAATCGCGCGTTCTTGGTATCGTTGAGATCGGAACTGCAAGAAATACTCTTATAAGGCAAGTATTTGCTGTCACTTTTCTTATTTCACCAAATAAATCATTTGTAGAGTCGTGTTAGCTGACTGGAATATTTGAATATCGATATTATGATTATTCTGGATAAATGGCCTGTATCTTAGGGGTTGAGTAGTATATCGGAGCATGGACTTGGTCTACTGGGATATTCGAGTGTGCATGTTAACATGGGGATAGCTGGGATAACTGCATGTGTTTCTATTACTAATTTCCGTTACATGTTACTTTGATACTTCTGGTAGTGATTCCGTTACACATTATATAGTTGATTACATTATTTATGCCAGCTATTTGCTCTACACATGCACACTCATCTACATGACTATAGTACGTAGGACGTGATGCGTGCTTCCTATGTTTTTGTCACCTGTTCCAGTTAAATCATGTTACCACTTGTCATCCTGAAATGAAATCACCTGGGGATTGGGATACTGGATGATTGACTAGATCTTATCGGGAGGGTGTACTGAATCCATATTGTTAATCCCACTGCAGGGGATGGTAATGCTATCTACCTATTGTATATAGCTCCATGAGCTCCCGTTTCTTGTTTCGTGCTCCCCTCTTAGCAAAGGGCCCTGGTCTCAGCAGCCAGGAGTCCGTTTAAAGCTATGATCCCGGGTATGCACGGGATACACCCACCTGATCAGAGCTCCTCAATTGTTAAGTCTCATATCACACATGTATACACTCATGGATAAGATAGTGAAATGTTACTCCACTGATATTTTGATTATCGTCATCTTATTACATGTCTTGTTTCAGCCATGTGCATGTATATTTCATGATAGTTTTTATTCTCCTTATCTTTTCTTTGTACACTTGCTAGGTCGCATCTGAGACCCTGAGTTTGCCTGCCCAGATATAGAGTCTGTGGTTACACCCTCAGAGGAGGACGCGGAGTACCTAGACGGTTTGGCTGAGCAGCTGTAGGACAGTTCGTGACCTTGTCGTCTCTTTTTGGCTTTCAGTATGTTTCATAGTTGTACATTTGTTTTCTGTTCTAGTCATTATATAAATTGTCTGATGGGCTCAGATGTACTATATTTTTGGTACTGTATTGAACTGTGTTATGTACTCTTGTTACATGTAATATAACATATCAGCAGTGTTCTTATCTTATAAGGAGACTTGTACAGGTCTACAGTAGGCTTAATGTGTATACGTAGGGACGTCATACTCAACGCGTACACATCGCCGATCATGTCACGTAGTGTATTTTGGATAGTGGGGCGTGACAGATTGCTGCCGAAAGAAAGTCCAAAGTGTTTTGAAACCCGTCCCCGTCAACCACGGAGTTTCGAAAACTTTGGAGTGGGCTCTGTAAACTGTCTAAAAATCACTGAAGATAAGTCATCAGATAACAGAGTCCTTATTTCAGACGCGAGACTAATCAAAGCCACTCGTGCAAAGGCAAAACGCAGGGCTCGAAGCCCGTGTCTCAACACCATTGCAATGCCAAGACGCATAGCTCAAAGCCCGCGTCTCAGTACCACTTCAATGCTCAAGCACAAAGCTTGAAGCCCGCGTCTCAAACACAAAGCTCAAGGCGCGCGTCTAATACCATGTCAATGAGGAAATACAGAGTGGAGGCTCGCGTTTCAACACCATCGCGATGCCCAAAACGCGGAGCTCTCCAACGTTACCTCAACGGCTATACGCAGAGCTCATACCTGCGTTTCAACTGCAAATGAGCCCTACGTCTCAGTTATAACTAACCATTACTGGGTCAAATACTGCCCACGTAATAAGGGGAGTTAATCTCCATCATGGAGGATTTTTTAGGGGATAGTTTTACCCTTGAAACCCCTGTAAATAGCTCAGTAAACTATATTTTTTAAATTTACCCCCCAAATCATCATATTTCTCTAATTACCCTTCAAAATAAATCTGTTTTAGACATGTTATACATTAATTTTGATGTATACCGTCTTTTAAGATTTGTCGTGATTTTTTTCAGAATTTTTTGAACTTTTTATGACGCGTTTTGTGCATATCGTTGTTCCACGACGCTGAGACCTATGTGAAAACGATGTCCTCCGAATCGGTGGTCGAATCTCCGACTTTGAACATGAGTATGTGCCACAATGCATGAGTGTGTGATAAAGGGTCACCTCTCAAATCCCACGTTACCAGTTGGTCAACACGTATGGTTTGGACAAATCTTAGTTTGACCCAAGTGAAGAGAAAAGAAATAGCAACATCAGTGTAAAAGAGTAGAAGCAAGTTATCCAAGTCTGAGTTAAACTTTTATCTTTAATATGTCATCATTGCATCCTCCACACAGGTAGTTACATTCAATCTACGATCAAACTTGTGTAATCCTTGGGCAACAACTTATAGCAACTACTCCTGTAATTGTTTTCCATGTTCCTTTTTGTCACTGGAGTCTTATCCCCTTTCTATATGTATCTTAGAACTATTGTATAGATCAACCAAAGCTGCAAGTTTTGCTTTACGTGGTAGGTTATGTGAATCCTCCTTGGATGCATTATTTCTTTCTAAGACCTTTATGTTCATTGTCTTTCATCACTCCTTGAAGCATGCTCTCATTTTCTTGGTTGCCATTGCATCATTAGAGTTCCAGCATCAATTTCTGTTGTGTATTTCCATACTTTGGGTTCCCATAACTTTTTTAGTAATCCTGTGAATTTGAGTTATCTCACACGCAATTTAATCTAATACTCAAATTTATTTTCTCTTTTAATGTAAAATTTCTGGAAGGTTTAACTTTTCCTATTCTAAATTCTGAAAGCTTAATACAAAACCATGTTTACCACATCTCCTACATTTTCTTAAGTTCTGTGATATTTGTGACCATTAAAATTTGTGATACTGGGCATTCTCCAAGTTCCACTTTGCATGCACATGTTCTCTTTTTCATCTATGAAAAATTTATTCATCCTATGAATATTCGATCCCCTTGGGAAAACTAGTGTTATATTTCTAGTTAACACATGTCTGATCGTACTTGTATCGCATTAGCATTAATAATTATCACACTTAATATCATCTTCAAAGCTATAGCTCGTGACCACTTGTCAGTGATCAAAGGTTGGTCGTATACATATAGAAAAACATTGGTTCTTTATTACTATTATGTAAGCATTATTTTTCTTCAGTGAGGCATATCTTATGTGAAAAGCAAGGGAAAATTAATGAAGCATGCAAGAAGCTGCAAGATGTTGGCTAAGTAATGGAAATAAGGTTCCTCCTGCTGAATTTGCAAAGGTGAACTGATATTTATACATTGAATTTGCTTTTAATTTGTAAAGGTGATTCATTTTTGTTTTATTTACCATTTGTTATCTCCCGAACACTATTTTTCTGTATTAATTGTTGCAAAGCCTACAGTTTAATCGGTTTCTTATATTTCTGTGATTTTTCTTGTACCTAATGTAGTTCGGACCAAATTTTTACTTTTCAAAACATTTATTCTGGGAACCGTGTGCATGGGAGTTTAAGTATTATTATATAAAAGGACAAAAAACACTTAGTCTTAATAATACTAAAGGGCTTATATGTTAATGAAAAGACCACAGAATTAGTTATCATAATATTAAATAATTAGCCATATACATCTTATTAGTTTGTGAACTCAAATAGATATGGTAACGATCGTACCTAGGGTTTATCCATCTCTGAATAGGTGTAATCTAGTTTATGTAACAGCTTATGGATAGCTTCAGCAATATGAACAAGTTTTTTGGAAGAGCAGCATCAAAATCAACTTCACATACACCATATAACTTTCACCCTACCCTTTCCCAAGTACCAAAAACGAAAACCGACCATCACAAACTAACCGCCTATAAACTTCATGACAAAATATTTTGATCCCTCCAGCTTTAACTTCATCAGGTCCCAAAGTTTCATTAATCCTTCATCTTATCCTCAATGCAAAACTAGAAAACAAAATACCACAAAATACCACAAACTAGCCACCAAAATTTTAAGTCAGAAACATTCCCTTTCCATCATATCTAACTTCTTCAGGTACATAACTCCCGGATTTGCCATGTTGTCATCGCTACCATCACAGCACTTGAAGAAGGAGCAGAAGCATTTGCGTTCCCCACTAGATTGAAGTGGTCAGGAGAGATTTTGGAAATGTAGCAGGGAATTTTCTTCTATGAACATTAGATTAAGATCGAGTACGCTCCACATGTTAGAACTAATGGATTCTACATTTCATGAGCATTATATGTGAATGTTTGCTCATACATGAATATTAGATATTTGATTTCCTCATGTAATCTAATGATATAAGCTAATTTTTTTTTTCTCTTAACTGGAAAGTCTCAAAAAATTTGCATAGTGGAAAATGGTCAAGCTGTGATCAGTAGTTCCTCTGATCACATTGCATAACCTGTTCATTTTCGAGCCATTTCCTCTTAACCGAGGGTGCAAGGATTCAGTTATAGTGGGGAAAAAGATCGGCTTATTCAAAATCCATTTCGCCTTGCTTGGATAAATCTTTGGAGCCAACTCCCTTTATCCCTGTTCTCTCTTTCTTTCTTTCTTTCTCTCTCTCTTTTTCCTCTACTTGATCTCTCCCACATTGAATTTCCATACTAGTGTTTAGCATTTATTTTTCCTTTTAGATTAACCTGCTTGTTATTACACACAAAAATGTCCTGCCTGATTCACTAATTAGTGATAAGATACTTCACTTTTTTCTTTGAAAAATGCATGATATCTCCAAAGTATAAGGCTATTGATGATAGACTCGTCCTTTTTCATAGTAAAAACATGAAACTTTTGATTGGTAGTAAAAACATTGCTTGTCCTCTTAACAGATTCCTTGATGTATGTGCTTATGATGTTAAGGCATAGTACCTACAAGCTGCTGTCTGCTAAGACCAGACCTCTCTTCTTTTGAACGTAAAGGAAACAAGGTCATATGTAACTTTAGTACTTTTCTAATTCCAAAAACTATCCTTCATTTTTGCTCCCTCCTTTTCTAATCATACTTTTCTAATCCCAAACCTAAAATCACATCTCTAGTCCATATAGTGAGTGCATTCTCCGAAACTTTTCCTCCAACAGTGAGAAACTTATGTGAATGTGTAGGTTAGATTTTTTTTTTTTTTTTTTGAATGTTCAAAATCTAATTTTAAAAGAAATAGAAATCTTATTCTCCTCACTTCCAATCAGATTAAACTATTGAGCTGCAAAGTCAGTCCTACGATAGAAAGACATACACGAACTAACTATAAGGAGGAATGAGACAAATGAAGAGAAATGGAAGAAATGGGCTGGGAGTAGGCAGAAAATGAAGAAGTAGAGGAAAGGTAAATAATAATTATGATTCAGCGATTAATGTTTGCACTTTGTGCCCGGGGCCCCGAGCTAGAATATGGATTTGAATAAAAGAAGGATAAATCACATGAAGTAATATCCCCATGGTCTTTTCAACACGACGGCTTCCCATCTTTAATGTTAGGGCCATAAAAAGTAATCTCAGAGTGCAGTTAGTAATAAAATAAATTTGTGTTTGACAATGTAAGTTCTTATCCGTTGTCGCAAAGAATATTGTTTTTCAGTCAGTTATTATCTCCTAGTCAATAGTCAATACCTATTAAAGAACTGAGCTGTAGTTTTCTACTAGGTCCATGTTATGTTCAGGCCCTCATCGTGTCAGTGCCTTCTCATGTTTTAAGAAACTATGACATCAGTGTGTGTGTGTGTGTGTGTGTGTCACCTGCTCTTAAAAAGCCCGGTGCCGAATTTCATACTGGCAACATACTCCTGACTCTGATTCCTGATTCTCAATGCCTCCCCTGCTACATGAGAATATTCTTCCCTAAACTTATCCCTAGTCATTTTAAACATAGAACGATAGTATTTGTAGAAATTAGTTATCTTATCTTTACTGCATTTTCTTCTGCTGACCATTTCAGGTAGCATCAGAGTATTCCGAATGCCCTTCAGGAAAGAAAGGTGGAGACCTTGGCTGGTTCCCAGGGGTTTGCATTTAGCACACCAGTTGGTGCAACCAGTGAGCCATTCAAATCAACGTATGTATGCTTTCATACCAATCTTGTTATTATTTGTTTACCCTCTTTACAAAGAAACACGAGCAAGCTTTGCATAGCCAGCGCTCAAACTTTATAGCCTTGTCATAAACTTCCCTTTTTTACATAAAATGATAGCATGGTTTCAAATATTGACCTATTCTTATATCGGTAATATCGCATCGGGTTCGTGGTACCCGATGTAATATTAACCCGACAATACAGCTGATATTTAGACCAATATTGCCGAATATGGCTGATGTTTGTTAATAGTAATGGCTGATATTGATGATTATTGATACTAAAAACTATTGGCCGACACCGATAGTGAGGTTGAGATTTTAAACTATGGATCAATATTTAAAATAACGATAATGTAACAATAACGTTTTTCTTCTGTTATGTTAACATAGGTTATATCGTAACACATAATGTAGGTTGCGCGATTTAATATTTATTTAATAAAAATATATATATACTATATTTAAGAATTTTTATAAATAGAAAAATAATTTAAAAAATTTAAAACAATATCAAAACAATATATAACATATTTAGCAAGTCTCACAATAATTTTTAGCAAATATCACAATATTTTACATTCACAAGTTATAATTCATAATTTCATCTACACAAAAAACAATATGATCCGCATATTTCATTATAATTCATATTAGTTATGCTATTCAAACTACACAAAGTTTCATAATTCAATCTACATTAATTTATAATTCATAATTTTTTAATCATGTTATTCATTATAATTCATAATTCAATGTACAATATGCTATTCAATTAAACCCCCCCCCCCCCCCCCCCAAAAAAAAAAAAAAAAAAAAAAAAAAAAAAAAAAAAAAAAAAAAAAAAAACCAAAAACACCCTCCCGGGTGTCCTTCACTCTCTCTGCTCTCTTCCCCATCACTCTTTTTGCTCTTCCCCCATCACTCTCTCTGATCTTTCTCCCCCCGATCTCTCTCTTGCTCTCAGAGTCTCTTTGACTCTGAGAGCAAGAGAGAGATCGGGGGGGGGGAGAAAGAGCAGAGAGAGTGATTTGGGTGGGGAGGGGGGGGGAGCAAAGAGAAAGTGATCGGGAGGAGAGAGGAGAGAGAGATCAGGGGGAGACTGGAGAGAGGGGAGAGGGGGAGAGGGAGGGAGGGAGGGGGCGAGAGGGGGGGGGGAGAGAGAGAAGCTTATTGGTGCTTGGAGACGGAGAGAGACGATGCCGATGAGAACCACCACGACAGAGAACCATCAGAGGTAGGTCTTCTTCTTCTTTTGTCGATCAAAGAGAGGTATATCTTCTTCTTTCTTCTTTCTTCTTCTCGGCGCCGACAAGAAGATGACGATGAGGTTGCAGAGAGGACGACGAGCGAGCGAATTTGGGGGATTTTTTTTGCCCTAGACCTGGAGAATGTGGGGGGTTTATAAAAAGTCGACTTGTAGCGTAACGTAGATTACGGTACGTTACATTAATAATGTAATGTAACGTAAGTTACGGGTAAAATAACTAGAGTCGTCAAACTTTACATTTTTTAGACCTGTTACATAACGATTAGTCGGCGTAACATTATATAACGGGTTATATTACGTTTGTTTTAAAACACTGCTATGGATAATAGATGTTTTAAGTTTCAGCTCAGGATAATGCTGATTGACGCTGGATGCCAGATCCTTTGAGGGGATGGTCTTTATTTATTCATGAATAATGCTGATTGACAGTGGATACCTGCAAGTCCAGAACCTCATAGTGTTTCTAGATTGCTATGTCCAATTGGAGTCATAGCACCACTGAATATATATATTTAATGTATGTTGTATATATAATTTTTTCCCTTTCTTTTTTGTTTTTCATTTTATTTGTCTTTGGTTAAGAAGGAATTCATAAAATGAACATATAGATTTTGCTTGGACTGACTTACTGTCTGAAAATGCTATCATATTATCCTACGCGAGGGGAGGAAAAATCGATGGCACCCTATGATTGTAGGTGTTCAGCTTTGCAATCTAGTTGAAAGGGATATATGGACCAGAATGGACACGCTTAAGATGTAAACCTTGTAGCTCGTTTGGGGGGGGGGGGGGGGTGGGGGGGGGGGGCGGGGGGCTGTGTACACTTTTAAAGAGATCTTACATGGTGACTTTATGAAATATCCCCACAGATGTTGGCACCATTTATTTAAGTACTGATGTCAGCTATACCTTGTGTTTAATAATATATCTCTACCAAAATTTTCCATCCGCCTGATTTCATGAATTCTAATGTTGTACTATTTTCCTTCCTGTGAAGTCTGTTGAATCAACAGACTTCCGGCATCATTTGGTCATCGCATTTGCATTATCACCGCAACATAGGACAAAGAAGTGTATGCGGACAGATGGGCAAAACCGTGACTGTCCATAATGAAGATATGCTTGAGGGATGCGACAGGTTACTGTTGTGTTTTGGACTCCATGCACTCATCGTGCAATATTACCATGATTTTATGGCAAAAATGAGACTTCCTCTATTAGAGGCTGCAGGTGACCGCTGTGATTTGGAGACTGCATGTACCCTTCGTGCAATATCCTGGTGAATATTTTCATCAGAACTCAACAGCCTTATCTTGGAGAATTAGCTGAAAGTGGTGGCTGGATGCAAGATTCCCAGGTCTATAGGTGTAATAATCAGAAAACCCGTAGCTTGCTGAGGTTCTCTAAGATTGACAGCATAATTTCCAATCGCAGCTGTCTATTATGTGGCCGTGGTTTTGCAGCTAGACGGTTGCAACATCTATATTGTTGTGTGTTTCTGTACGTATCATTCAACAATTCAAATCGTCCACGGCATTTAGCTGAGCTCTAATCTTATCGTCAATTTTATAAGCAAAAACAGTTTTCCTCTGAGTTTCTAAATATTAAATGAGGAACAAAGTAGCAGAGTGAGTCCAAGAACCTTTTTTTTTTTTTTTATCTGAATCATCTGAATTAATCTTGAAAAAGATTTCATCCTAATATATGCGATTGAACTTAAGACCTCACTCATCTCATAGACTTGGAAGATAATGATCCAACTTTTGCGTGCATAGGATCACCGCTCAAAGCTTGAAAATGAATATTAACATGTCAAGTACAATGTTTTCAGTATATTAATGCAAAATTTTCTAATGATTCTTGAGATGATTCGTGAAGGCCAGGCAGCCAAAAAGTGGGGCAGACGTGACACCATGAAAAGTACACTACTGAGAACAGAAACAATTGAAGAGAGGTATGGAACCTAGAAGGTTTACAGATATGCTGTATAGAAATACAATGCACGCAGCTGACTCGCTGCCCCACTGACCACCTATGACAGAAACAAGATAAAATGCAGTTAGAGAGCAGGTCAAGATGAAGATAAAAGGTCATTAATTCATGAACTCAGATTCGAAACAGACAGCCTGCTAAAACCCAAGGCCACCACGCTAGCGTTAGATTACACAATCTGATCCCATAGTTATTCGACAAATTGTAGAACAGTTGGGCATGCTTAGAAGGTAAGCTTCAGTGAGCATCCAATGTATGAAAATTAAACAACAGATGAAATCGCTATACATCCTGTCTCTAAGGAAACTCTGGAGCTCTAAATTTAGCTGGTAAAAAGGAGGAAAGATGCTTAAACAAAAAATGCAAATCAGGGATAGAGAGCAATCTCCTAGTATAGCCACAGATGACCTTGCTGGTGGATGCATTTTGCAGCAGTTCAAAAAACCTGGATTCATAACCCATCAACACCAATACTGTTTCAAAAAAGGCTCACTGGTTACAAAAGCAGGCTTAACAGAAATACTTCCATGTATTTGCTCCGTGATCAAAGTCAGTCTGATTCATTCTCAGCTCCTCAGATGATCTTATTTCTAGCGTCTTCCAACTTCTTCAGAATCTCCCCAGGGGTTCTATCCAATTCATCAGCAATCTTTCTCTGCAAATCAAGAGGTAGGGTCGGAAATTGCTCGCAGAGATCACCATCAATCACATCCTATGGGCAGACACAATGCATCATTATTAGAATCATTAGTCCCATCCATAGTATAAAATCATGCTTTGCTAATCATACATATTATAAAACTTTGTTCTTCGGCCAAAACTAAATAGTATGCAAACCCAATGGGGTGATCCACATCATCAATCTCGATCTGCAAGTCATAAAATGTATATGATTTCAGAACTCTCCCTAGCACTTGATTCAAAATGCACAAACATTTCCATCCACTCCATTATGAGTGTCTGGATGTGTGTCTGTATTACAGGTAAGTGAAAATAGAGCCCTTATCCCTCTTTTTTGGGGAGAACTTTTAAAGGATTTTCTCACAGGTTTTGCAGCTTGTGCCACCTCACCTCCCTTAAGTTTCCCCAAATTTCAACTCCTAAATTTTCTCCAATGAAGTTCATCTAATAAATGTGCAAATCCTTCCTAAACTTGCCTATTGTTTTTCCCAAAAGAACTCCTAAATTTTCTTAGAAAGGTAATATTCCAATTATCCCTAAATTCAAATCCTAATCAAACATAAAGTCTCTTCCCTATATTTTTCTCTTAATTACAATAGTGTGTGCGCCAAACAAAAGGATTTAGACACGTATGAAAGGATTTTCATGCAAGTATTTCTCTTGCAAATTCAGTGCCACACACTCTGAGCTGAAGATCATTGAATCTTATCTACATAATTTAAAGTGTCTTAAGAACAGAAACTAAACTTTTGTGATTTCAGACATACAAATTAAGACACAAACTTCAATTATGAATTAAACACTTAAGATCCCATGCAAAACAATTATCATCTGGTTTGGGATATTCTAGACTTGTAATCTAACCCTTTTAGTAAGTCCATTTTGTGGCTAGTTGATGAATAAGGCCAAGAAAAAGACAAAATCATCTTCTTTTTCCTTTTTTAACTTGTTAGGCATTATAAGTGGTGTACATCAACTTGTGAATGGTTTGAATCTTCATGTGCATTTACTTGTTACTAGGGTTTTTTCAGATCTATATCCCTCAAATCTTTCCTATTTGCAACTACCCTCCATATTTTTTGGGTCTTAAAAATTTACCCTCCTCCGTCACTCTTTTACAATAAAAAGAAAATATTCCTTTATGATATACTAACTCGTCTGATTTATTTTAAAAAAATGAGTAAATATCCCTCATTTAAATTATTAAATCCCTCCTTCCCAACTTACCCCTGATATCCTTGTTCTTCCTCTTTCTCCTCCATCTCTCTCTAAAATGAAACTAAAAATACATCAAAAAAAAAAAATAATCTCTCAAATTCAAATTCTTCTTCCTTTTCTATCTCTCAATATCAAAATCAAACACTCAAAAGAAACCCACTCTCAAAACAACCTTTCAAAATCAAACCCATCCATATTTCATTTGAGAGAAATTTTGGAGGAATTTGGATTTAAAGAGAGCTTTGAGAGGGAGAGTAGAAAAATAAGAAGAACGAAGGGAGAATAAGGTACAAGAATTGTGTTTGGCAAAAGTTGGGTCAGGTCAAGATAAAGAATATAAGAACAACGAAGAGGGTGAAGAAGAAAGGAAAATGACATAAAAGGTAAAATACCCTTAATCTATCCAAAACCTAACTATATGGGTAAACTTAAAGACTCGCGAGATTTGCAGGCTAAATTGACGATATCAATAATTTCAGGAGTATTATTTTAAATAAGAAAGATTTAGAGGGTATACACCTAAACAACTCTTATTATTTATGGATTTGCCACGAGATTTGGAGGCTAAATTGACAAATGACGATATCAATAATTTCTAGAGTATTACTTTAAATAAGAAAGAATTAGAGGGTATACACCTAAACAACTCTTATTGTCTCTAGATTTGATTTGAATGAATATCTAAACCTCCCAAAGAATCTGTGTCTATATGGGTAAATTTAAAGACTTGGAGGCTAAATTGGCAATATCAATAATTCGACAATATCAAATAAGAAACATTTAGAGGGTATACACCTAAACAACCCTTATTATTATCAGATTTGATCATTTGAATTGAATGAATCTAAACCTTCCAAAGAATCTTTGTCTTTGTGTGTGTGCGCGCGCGTGTGTGTGTACATGAATGTGTGTATAACTTGGTTCCTTAAGAAGGATTTTGAAGCAAAAAATCTTAACAAAAAATTGGTTGGATTGAGAATTTGTATGACCTAAATCATAGATGTAAATAACATAGTACTTTTGGCCATCCATTTTGTGTTTATTAATGCGTGAGCCAAAAAAAATTAGAACACCTGATTTTTTTTAAAAAAAATTTTAATCACTTCAAATGATATAAATCAACTTTAAAAGAGTGCCTTTTCCATTTGGTTAGCCTACCGTTAAATTTGAGTGCTAGAGATGTGTGTGTGTGTGTGTGTGTGTGTGTGTGTGTGTTAAAAAAGATTCAAGATAGCTATGCCCGCCACACTACCATAACAGAGAACAGGTTGGGTTATGCTATTATATGACTATAAACAAGGCCTCAACATAATAAAGCATTGATTCTCATATAAAAGTTTGACATGTCACTTTCATCACAACAAAGAGTTGTTAAAATTTCTAAAAACCATGTAGCTATACCTGTAGCATATGCCACTCAATCTCACATAACAAGTTAGAAACATGATAGATTATGCTGTTAGTGTATTTGTTAACAAGGTCTCGCCATAAAAAGCAAATGACATCAAAAGGTCATCCTATAATTTGCATCACAAGGTGGCATTGCAATGCAAAATTCTATATTCAAGGTATTTGTGCCCACAACACATGCCATTTGTCCTCGCACAAGTTGAGAGAAGGTGAGTATGCTATGTCTTCATTGATAAGATCAAAGAATAAGCAAATATCCTCAAATCGACATTACCATACATTTGCACCATAACAAGGTGCCTTGGTGCACACTTTTAAATTCTTTAGCCAAGTAGCATTCACTGGTTTTTAATATGGAGAAGCGAACCAAGTTCACATGTATATTCTTAAAAGCACTGAACAACTTTAGAGAATCTAACAATGTATGAAGACGACTAATGTTTCACGTATTTACAGTACACTCGAAAGTTATTAAAATAAAAAAAAAAAACAAGGTATGAGGTTCACTCATTTCGCCACTATGATGGTGATTTTCTATCACAAGTGATTGGATGATCGATCCTCACCACAAACTAGAGATGAAGTGAGATAATGCACGTAAATAAAGCAAAACTCAGAAAAAGGGACACAAGATTTTATGTGAAAACCCTTAATCGAAAAAACTATGAGAAGGAGCTTCACTATCATTCTCAAATAACAGGAAATATAAGACTCTGAGAGATGTCAAAAGTCCCAAAAAAAGTCAAGGAAAGGTCCCTTTTTTCGTTGGAGGGGAAGATCTTATACTTGAGTGAGCTGTTGGCCTGAAGGCAAATGGGCATGGACGAGATCTTCATGACACGTTTTACACATTGACGGCCACGTTCAGTAGCTGCTCTGTTCAGAGCTGAAGTCTTCGGAGCGGAGGGAACCTAAAGTGGAGATGATTTTGAGGGGGTCGGGTATAGTATAAACTTCGGAGGAAAGCTCTCGTGTATCTCAAAGAGTTGGAAGGTGAGGGACATGTGTCGTCATCTTGGACGGGGTCAGATTTTGACCATTACAGATGCCTCTCGCTCTGTCGATTGTCAGAGCTTGTGAAAGGAAAGAAGAGTGAAGTTGGTAGATCTTTTAAGCTTTAATTTCATATTGATGTTCGTGGGAAGACAAGGATCTAGATCATAAATGCGTTAGGATTTAATTGTAGGTTGCACAACTGGCTACCAGCTGTCACAACGGTCGGCTAGATCTTTCTTGGGTCGAATATTGTGTCCCTTCGAATTCAGAAGTCATAATGACTGGGATGTAGGGTTTCGTGTTCTGGCGGCAACAATTGATCTTCTACTGATTCGGTTGATCAAAAATCTTGGAACATGGACCGGCTTTTCGTGGATTGGAGATTTGAATCGGAGGCGGTTCGGCTTCTCTTCCATCTATAAATAGAGTGGAACCCCTTAGATAAAAATCACTTCTGCTATCTTTTCTAAAAAAATTCTTGCTTTAAAGTTTCTCTTCTCTACTTTGTTGGGCCGCCATGTCTTCTTTTTTCTTCCTCATCAGATGGAAGAAAGAAAAGGAGATGGTGGAGGAAATAATGGTCGGGCTCTTACCATGCGAGTCTGGTTGGTGCGCCACATTAGTCGTTGTGATAAACCTGTTACGACACATTAGTTGTCGTGACAGGGTGCCACCGTCAGGGGTGATAGGGAGGACTCCTATTCCCACTGGAGCCGATGATCTGGTTCCGAGTCGCCCGATTTTTAGGGGGTAATGTTCATCCTTTGGGTTCTAAAACTCTTTCCTTATAGGGTGTATGAGGAAGGAAAAGAGAGCTCATCGGCTGGGCGTGCTGGTGAGTTGCTTCTCAGTGGGGCTCAGATCTCTCCCTCAGAACACCTTGAGGGGATGTGATACCATCACCTTCTTATGTCTTAAGAGGTTCCATTCTGATCGGACATCGTTGCCTCATGTGTCTTGTCAGAGTCCGTCTGGACCCCAGGGCGATGCCATGGCTTTGGAGGGCTTCTTGGGGATCCTTGTCATTCTCTCTAAGATTCCTCCTTGGAGGCATATTCCAGGCGGAGAGGAGACCATTCACTGGAGGGTCCTTTATTTTTGTGAAAGAATATGACAGAGCTTCTCCTGGGTGGTGTGAGCAATAAGGTCATGCATTTTCGTGGACGTTCCTGAGAGTACGTATCTTCAGAGTTCGGAGGTGTGGTTGCACGTAGGGACAAGATGGAGAGATCGGATCAGGATCAGGATCATCTGTATTTCTTTTCAAAAAATGTAAATACAGAAGTGAAATAGGACTATGTATTACTCTTGTTAGATGTAATCAAGTATGTATTTAAAGGAATGTATTCAGAATGGAAGGATTTTTCAGAATAAAACATATATGTTTCTTTGGAATGAAAATGATTGTATGGATCTTGCCTGGCTTGCTTTACCATTGGCTTTTTTAGAATCGGAATGATCATGCCTCTTCGGAGTGTTGATCTCTATTACTGGCATTGTTGGTCTGTCCTGAAAGTGATTTAGTAAGTGATTACATTTCATATTTGCATATTTATTGTCCCATTTGCATTTTTATCCTTAGTTATTTTTATTAAACTTTGTTAGTTAACCCACTTTTTATTTATGGTGTGTAGTTATTTATATAAAAAGATAAAAATAAAGTAAGCTTCTATTTTATCCCTAATCCTATCTAAATTTGAATTTCAAATTAAATCAATTTGAAATAAAGAGGAAGAGAAAGAAGAAGATAGTCCCAATCCTAATTGGAGATAAAAGAGAAAATCAAATCAAAATCAGGTTGCTTAACCTCCAAGTCAAAGATAAAAGGGGAGAGTTTAAATTTAAACTCAGATTCTGAGATAACTTATTTCTTAAGTTATCTAAGAATATTCTAAAATCCAGAGTTGAAATGCATATTCTAAGGATATATCTTCAGAAGGACGAATAAGAAGAAGCCAGAGCCCAAACGCAACCCCAAATCCCTATCTTCTGCCGAGTTTTCTCAAGGAAAGCCGCGAAAACGCGGCTATATAAGCGCGTCTATTCTGGAGGTTGGGTCTGATAGTTGTATTAGGAATCTACCTTATATTTTCCCTATAACTAGAGGGGTAAAGCCAGAGGGGAAGAGAGATCGGAGAAGATCAAAGTTTAGGATTTCTTTTAGTTCTTTTTCTTTCCGAATTTAAGTGTAATTTTAGCTTTAAAGTTTGAAGAAAAGGATTTGTAAAGAAAGAAGAAGAGCTCTTGTATTCAGATCGTGACAATTCAAATAAAAGTTCTTTATTCTTTTCATCTCCTTGTTATTTAGTTGCTTTTTTCTTCTAATTATTTTATTGCTTTGTTATTTCATGAAATCATATTCATACAATATGCTTAGTTTAGTTTATACCATGAGTAACTAAATCCTCTTTTCATGACTTGCTAATATCACCACCATGAACCTATAATATTAAATAGATAACCCAATTAAATTATATGCATGCTTAAACCTTAAATTTATCTTGAAGACACATGATGATAGTAATTAGGCCAACTATTTGCTAGAACTTTTTAACTATTTTTCTTAATGTATGCTTGACAATTGTCTTGATATTTTAATGTTAAATTTTAATTAGTGCTATTACAATTAGAATCTTATTATTTGTGTTTTACTTGAATCCTAGGGTAGATTATCATGTTTAGAGTTTAGTGTGAAGGTAATCTCTAATTGATATTATTTATTTATGGCGGTAGACTATTATTAGGTTGTGATCCTTCTTTATATTGATCAAAACCAAACCCTTTTTCAATCTAATCTTCTTCTTTAAGTTTTTCAAACAAAATAAGAAAGTGTAAGGAAACAAAAATACTAAACACTTCTATCACATCTTTCCCTTAGGTTCGACCCGTATAGCCCTCGCTACAAAGTTAAATTGCGAAGATTCAAAGTTAATACAAATCAGATAAACACTTTCCATATTCTCTGTATTTTCTCGCAATCAAATTTTGACGCCGTTGACGGGGAGGAACGTTATACGTTATTTTCTAACTAATTTTCCTATGTTTGTGTGTACAGGGACAGTTACAGGAAGTTGGCATCTACAAATGATACAGAGTACTTCAGAGAGACTGTGCTAGAAGACAAAACACCAAAGGCTTCAGGAAGGCCACACAAACGTGAAAAGAACCGAGCAAACGCAACAATTTTAGTGAGTTAGGATTTCTGTTTTCTTCTGTAGTCATTGAATTCAAGTTTTTTATTTTCTGAAGTTGTTGGATTTAACTGTAACTCATCTGGACATTGTTTCTAACAATAACAGTAACTTGTGATTGAAATTTAAAAACCGAATAGACTTGCATCTAGGCATTGATCTATTTTTATTTTAAATTTTCAATTACTGTCGAAGAGTGTTGGAGATATAGGTAAGTTTGCATAGCATCTAGATTAGGAAACACTTGTGGTGATTTAATTGCTTTGAGTGATATTATTATATTGTCTTACACACTTGCACTAAATCGACTTAAGGCAAAATCCCAACAATATAAGGTGGGAAATCATTACCCGTCCTTGGCCCACAAACATCTAATTTGCACTCACAACCAAAACTTAATCTAAAATTTGAATAGACGTTGGCCTTAAGGTCTTCTTGGACTCACTAGGAGATTGACCCAAGGAGGAAATTGTTCGAATTTGACTCTTGTCAAATCCCTTGTTTTAAATATCGGCCGAGTCGGCCGAGATATCGTCTGATATCTCCTTTTTTGCCTGCTACCGATACGATATGGGAAAATCGTTCGCCATATCGTTTGCGACAAAAAACGGCCGATATTTGAAATATCGGCCGATAAATCGCCCGATATATCACCCAATATGAAATAACTTATTTATTGCACGACTGTGTGCAAATGTACATAGTTTTTTACTGTCTTTGCAGGCATGTTATATCATTTTTATTAGGTAGATGATATCTATGACTCTAAACTAACTTTTAGTTATCAATATTTCATTATATATAATGTCTGATATGAACGCCCGATATGCGTTCGTATTCTCGATATCTCCTCCGATATCCGATATCCGATATGAAAAACCATCATCCGATACGATTACAATATCCGATATTTAGAACCTTGGTCAAATTGTTGACTAGGTAGGGCATTGAGAGGCGAAACCTCGAAGGTTAGTGGTTTGGCTCAATTAGGCCCGTCTTGGACGGATACCTCCCACCAAGCTTGCCACCTACCTGGCTGATTAACTCGTGGTCCGATTCGGTAATATACCTCCCGCGGATAATCTAAAGTTAGGAATCGTCTAGGTCTACGTCTACCCTGAAATAGGCTTGGTTGATTTTGACTTTGACTTTTTGTGTGATCTTATTTGCTATGGATTATGTATGCCAGCTTGGTCAAGAGACCTAGCTACATCTAGATTTACTAGAAATATTTCACCATCTAAACCCGATTCTGAAATGACACAAACATATCTTTGCAGGATAGGTTCTATCCTATTAGGTCATCACTTCTATCTTGCATTCGGCTTCCCGAAGTCGACGGCAACAACTTTGAGCTAAAATCACAGTTCATAAACACTCTTCCTAAGTATCACAGGCTAGATCCGAAAATGCATATTTCTTCATAAGGAAATTTGAAGAGATATGTGTTATGATGAAGATACCGCAATTAGGAGACGATATCGTCAAGCTACGTTTTGTCCCTTTTGCCCTTAAGGACCTAACCAAGAAATAGTTATACAGCTTAACAGAAAACTCATCTTGGGATGATTTCGCAAAGGTCTTCTTAAAAAAGTTCTACCCTATCCATAAGACCGTCCTTATTAGGAGAAACATAATGCAGTACAAGCAAGAACCTAAGGAACCATTTTGGAAATATTTCGAACGTTTCAAAGACCTTATCCAATGCTCCCACCATGACGTAGAGAAGTGATGGCTATGCCAAATTCTCTACAATGACCTAGATTATCAAAATAAGACTCCTAAAAAAACATGAGTCAAAGGAGATTCTTGAAAGCGGATGAACACAAAGGGTCGGAATATATGAAGACCGAGAGGAAAAACCCTCCAACTGGAACCTACCCCCGAAGAGTCTAGGACTGCGAACCCTATCTCTTCAAAAAGAGGTCTCCATTCGATAGAGACGTCCATAACAAATGAGGCTAAATTTGATAGTATTGCTCGAAGACTAGAAGCCTTAGAAACTAAAGACCCATTTCTGGTAAACCAAGTCAGCCTAACATAGTCCCCAACGGCGGGCTGCACTTATGGTCAAGGTATGAACCATGTGTCCAAAGAGTGTCCGGTTTACCTTGCTCATCAAATGTTGCCCGAACATATGAATGCAACCTTCACAAGGCCCACCAACAATCCATATTTGCAAACCTACAATCCCAGTTGGAGAAATCACCCAAATTTCTCGTAGGGCCGAAACAAGAATGATCAGCCTAGGGCCAACTTTTCCAAAAATTTTCAACCATCTCAGTATCAACAAACTTTTCCCAACCAAATGCCACAACCTACTTTCCAAAAACGCACCAATAGAAACAAGACTTTCCAATTTGGAGAGAAAGGTGGACACTTTCGCAGAATCATTAACACAAGCTCTAAGTAGGATAGAGAAAAATCAAGTCAGCAAACTAATCCAATTAGAGAAAGACCAAAAAGAACTCTTCCTAGTCAACCATTACTGAATCCTAGAAACTTTAGGCAAGTCAATGAGGCCTCAAGATCTAAATCAGTGTAATGTGATTCATACCTTGCGGTCAGGAAAGACAAGTTGATAATCAAGTGTCAACGTCATCGAACCCAACACAAGCACCCACTCCTTCTAGCTCCACTCTATCCAACTCCGTAGATAAGTCAGCCGAGCAGGTGCGCAAGCCTACAGCCCCATTTCCAAATAGGCTTAGGAAAAACAATAATGCACAAAAGGAGAAAATACGTAAGATCTTTAATCAAGTAAAGATTAATGTGCCCCTTCTTAACGCAATCCAACAAGTTCCTAACTATGCTAAATTTCTTAAGGACATGTGTACCAAGAAGAGAAAGATCAATGTGCCAAAAAAATTTTCTAACCACTAATATCAGTGAGCTATTGTCCAATCAAATCCCCGTCAAGTACAAGGACCGGATTGTCCTACCATCTCTTGCACAATAGGTCAAACGAAAATTAGTCGAGCACTTCTTGATTTGGGAGCGAGTATCAACTTACTTCCTTTCTCAGTATACCAACAACTTGGGTTGGGCAAACTTAACCCGACTAAAGTTACGATCCAGCTAGCTGAATGGTCTGTCAAAGTTCCAAAAAGGAAAGTAACAAATGTCCTCATCCGGGTTGGGAAATTCATCTATCCAGTAGATTTCATTATCCTTGACACCCAACCAGTATCAAATCCTAGGTCTCAAACCCCGTCATCCTAGCGCGTCCGTTCCTTACTACCGCAAATGCAATCATCAATTGTAAGAACAGATCTATAAGACTGACCTTTGGGACATGACTAAGGAAGTCAATGTCTTCAACCTAGGAAGCCAACCTATGATATGGACTATCAATCTTTTGAGGTGAACCTCATTGAGAATTTAACGAGTGAGCACGGTGAGGAGATAGAACTAGAAGCCGAGTGTGATAGCGAATTGGGATCCGACGATTTAAGCCTTGGTGAGATTGTCAATTCTACAGTCGAGTGGGCGTCGAGCCCAAGTACATTTTATCCAAAGACAACAAGCTTGACACCTCTATCTATTGAGTCAACCCCTCCCTTAGAACTCAAAACCTTACCCAAACATCTCAAGTATGTTCACCTAGGCGAACAAGAGACTTTTTCAGTCATTGTTGCATACGACTTGACTGATGGGCAAGAAGATAACCTTATGACAATGCTTAGGAAACATAGGAAGTCATTAGTTGGATGATGACCGACATAAAGGGATTAAGTCCAGTTACAGTTCAACACCGCATCCATCTAAATGAAGAGGCGAAACCAAAAAGGGAAGCGTGGCGTAGATTAAACCCTATCATGCAAAAAGTCGTTCGAGCTGAAAAGTTGAAACTTTTAAATAATGAAATAATTTATCCCATTTCTTATATTCAATAGGTCAGCCCAGTCCATGTGGTCCCTAAAAATCCGGCTTTACTGTGGTAGAAAATGAAAACTAAGAGTTAGTACAAACGCGACTCCCTACAAAGATTCGAGTTTGCATTGACTACTGAAAGTTAAATCCTGCCACTCATAAAGACCACTTACCTCTCTCATTTGTCGATCAAATGCTTGAATGACTAGCTGGCCACGAGTATTATTGTTTCTTGGATGGTTACTCAGGGTACAACCAAATCCCCATAGCTCCAGAAGACCAAGAGAAATCAACGTTTACATGTCCATTGGGATTTTCGCTTATCGACGGATGCCTTTTGATCTATGCATTGCCCCCGCGACATTCCAATATTGCATGTTAAGCCTATTCTCCGACATGGTAGGATGATTTTTTGAGATTTTTATGGATGATTTCTCCATTTATAGAGACTCTTTCGACCAATGTCTTCACAATCTAGAACTTGTCCTCAAACAATGCACAGAGAAGAATTTGACATTGAATTAGGAAAAGTGTCACTTCATGGTACAACATGGATTGTCCTAGGTCACGAGATTTTCAAGAAATGGATCGAAGTGGACAAAACGAAGATAGATGTCATAACCAAGCTTCCCATACCAAAATGTGTGAAAGTTATCCGATCTTTCTTAGAGCACGCCGGATTCTATCGTAGGTTCATTAAGGACTTTAGCAAGATTGCTAGACCCTTGACTAACTTTTTAGCTAAAGACGTGCCCTTCATCTTTAATGATGGATGTCTTACAGCTTTGAAGAAGCTAAAAATGGAATTTATCTCTGCACCCTTAATTTCTCTCCCTGATTGGTCCAAACCGTTTGAAATCAGGTGCGACGCTTCCAATTTTTCCATACTCGTTGTCTTAGGACAACGCATTGACAACAAGCAGCATGTGATTTACTATTCAAGTAGGACTCTTAATGATGCTCAATTGTACAATACTACAACCGAGAAAGAATTCTTGACAGTAGTGTTCACATTGAAAAATTTCATTCATACCTACGTGGACCAAAATTACCATATTCACCGACCATTCTGCACTCTGATATCTCATGCACAAGAAGGATGTCAAGGCCCGACTCATTCGTTGGATACTCCTTCAAGAATTCGATCTCAAAATTCGAGATAAGGGTGTAGAAAATGTCGTTGTCGATCACCTCTCACGTATTCCAAACGCTCTGTCCAACGAGTTGCCAATTAATGATGACTTTCCCGATGAACAACTTTTAGTTACCTTTAGGAAACTATGATTTGCTGACATAGTAAATTACTTAGTCACAAACCAAACCCCATCTCATCGGTCAAAACAAAAAGTATATCGATTCTTGTCACAAGCCCGGTATTTCTTTGGGAGGAACTGTATCTCTTCAAAAACTGTTCATTAGGAGATGTATCCCCGATGAGGAAGTTAGAAGTGCCCTTTCATTTTGTCATAAGCTTGCATGCGGTGAACACTTTGGTTCCCGTAAGACTGCGAAAAAAGTGCTACAAAGTGGGTTCTATTGGCCCACATTGTTTAAAGATGACTTTGATTTCTGCAAGGCATGCTCTAGATGCCAAATAGTGGGTAGGATTTTGAAACGTAATATGATGCTCTGAAACCCAATTCTAGAAATAAAACCTTTTGACGCATGGGACATTGACTTTATGGTTCCCATTCCTAGTTCATTTGGGCACCAATACATTTTGGTGGTTGTGGATTATGTATCCAAATGGTAGAGGTCATTCTTAGCAAGACAAATGACAACAAAGTTGTAGTCAAGTTCTTGAAATGAAAACATCTTCTTATGCTTCGGAACTTCACGTGCCATAATTAGCGATAATGGCTCACATTTTTGCAATAGAACTTTTAAAGCTCTTATGCAAAATACTCATAACTCATAAGTTATTGACAACATATCATTCTCAAACTAGTGGGCAGGTAGAAGTCTCAAAATTAAACTTATCTTAGAGAAAACAGTAAGTCAAAACTGAAAAGATTAGTCCACCAAATTGGTAGATGCCTTGTGAGCTTATAGGACCGCTTTTAAAACGATTCTAGGGATGTCTCCATATAAATTAGTCTTTGGAAAGGCTTGTCACAGTTAGAGCATCGAGCCTTATGAGCTATTAAGCAACTAAATTTTGATTTAGATAAGGTCGGTGCGCTTAGATTTCCTAAATTAAGGAATTGAGAAACGAGGCTTACGAAAATGCGAAGATTACAAAGAATAGAGTTGAGATTTTTCATGATAAATTTATCATGAGAAAAACTTTTGTTCCCGGACAAAAAGTCTTACTCTATGATTCTAGATTTCATCTTTTTCTGGGGAAGTTGATATCACGGTGGACAAGACCATTTGTTGTTAGGACTGTGTTTTCACATGAGCAGTAGAAATATGTGACATGAAGAACGGCAATGAATTCAAGGTGAATGGTCAATGTTTAAAACCGTTTTTGGAATCAGCTCTAGAGGAAGAAACAACCATGAGTCTACTTGACCTAATGTATCGGTAACATAACACCTCTTTTTACATTTATTTCATGCATACATGCATTCATACATACATTAAGGACAATGCATGAGATAAGTGTGGGGAGGGTCTAACATGTAACATACTTAACATGATAAAAAAATTAATAATATTAAACTTGTTAAAAAAATATTTTGACCTATTTTTGTAAGAAATTAAGTCAATTTTAAGGATTAGGAAAATCATAATTAGGATTTCTTAACACAGTTAAAAATGTAATTATTTGTTTAATTTATAGGTTTAAGAAGAAAAATTAAAAAAGTAATTTAGTCTTGATTTTTATCTTAATGAAACATGCACTCTTTATACACATACACACTTCTGATTTAAAACAAAAATTCTTGTGCCTTAAAAAATAATTATTATTATTATATATATCAAAAATCTTTGAATTAAGCTGGGTAGTTGTGCCTCATGAAGCATAAGTATTCACGTCTAAAAGAGATTTATATTATAAATATAACTTTTAGTTTTGTGGCCTTGTTTGCTAGAGTTTTTAAGTTCTAGGGGAGTTTTCGCACTCAGTGCTCTAAGACCGTTCGATTTGGGAGTTACCGACCTAATACTCATTACATGGGCAAATTAGAAAGCCTAATAAAACTAAGGGATATTACTGTTAAATAAATAAATAAATATAAGGCATAAAAGTTAGAGTTGAAAAATCTCGAGCTAAAAATTCTGAGTCACAAAGATACATATGATTTAAGGTAAATAGAATAAATGAGAAATACAATTTTAATCTTAACCTAAATTGATAACAAGTTTTTGCATGAAAACTAATTTTAGGAATGAATAATTATGTCATCCTAAGACTTATAGATTAATTTGATTCTTGTAAAAACCTTTCAAATATTTTTCCTCTTTCAAAATGAGATTTCAAAAATACTAACATTTTTTCTTTTATGGATTTTATGGGTATAATCCACTGAAAACTCTCACGAGACAAAACTCATCCTCTAGGGGTAACCTAAAGGTTTAACGGCTTGTTGCACTGCTAAGTACAATTGTGAGTCTGAAAAAAGTGGATAATTAGATTAGTTTTTCTTAGTTTTGCTTGAGAACGATCAAAAGATAGGGGTGGGGATGTGATTATATTTCATATTTGCATATTTATTGTCACAGTTGCACATTTATCCTTTGATTATTCTTTATTAAACTTTGTTATTTAACCCTCTTTTTATTTATGGTGTGTAGTTATTTAAATGGAAAGATAAAGATAAAATAAGCTTCTATTTTATCTCTAATCCTATCTAAATTTAGATTTCAAATTAAATCAATTTAAAATAAAGAGGAAGAGAAGGATAGAAGAAGATAATCCCAATCCTAAATGGAGATAAAGGAGAAAATCAATTCAAAATCAGGTTGCTTGATATCTAAGTCAAAGATAAAGGGGGAGAATTTAGATTTAAACTCAGATTTTGAGATAACTTGTTTCCTAACTTATTTAGGAAAGAGATTATTTTAAAATCCAGAGTTCAAATGAATATTCTAAGGATATATCTTCAGATGGCCGGACGAGAAGAAGTCAGAGCCCAAAACGCAAAACTAGATCCCTATCTTTTGCCGCATTTTCTCAAGGAAAGCTGCGGAAATGCGGCTATATGCAACGTCCCAACTTCGCAGGTACGGAGACGTTACTGTCATGTATATACGTAGGTCGAAAATTCTCTCACATACATACGTTAAGCATCAGTACATACGAGAATCAGAGTACGAACGTATATGGTGCATTATACATTCCAACATATGAGTACAAGTGCAAAGTTATCACAGAATGTAATACAATATTACAAGAATATTATATCACCGATAGGCGCAATTGCGAGAATACGAGATATATAATAATGAACAGTACAAAAGGAGGCTCAGAGTCATAACAGGAAAACTCTAGAGCCGAGCAAGGAAGCCTGGGAGGATGGGGCTTCAGACGGTCTGCCGATGATCCACAATTCCGCTGTGCGTTCTAATCAGCATCCGCGAGAATCCATAAGCTCTATGCTCCAAAATCTGGACATGAGGATCCAGGAGAGTCAGAATTCCCCAACGAGTGGTATTGCGAATGCCAAGTAGCGTGCAAAAATAAGCACACGTGTATCGATAAATTTGAATTATAAACATGTAATAAAAACAGTGTCGGGAGAACAGGCATACAAGAGTAAGTAAGGAGGCAGCAAGTAAAGTAAATGTGGTAAAACTAGTTATATAAGCCCAAATTATCGATCCATGAGGTTAGTACGTCAAAGAAATAATCCAAACTAGAAAACTCTCATATATATACCATATATACTCACGTAACTGTATACTGAGTTCATATAACCTGGATTGACTCTTAAACTACGAAAACATCATAAAAGCAATAGAATGCCAATAAAACTGATAATACCGAATAAAAGCAAAACTAGTCATACAGGCTCGATCTACAGCTTCATATGATTAGTACATCGAAGGAATAACCCAAACAAGAAAACCCTCATATATATACCTTTATCCCATGTTACCGTACTCCGAGCATATACAACCCGAGTTGCAAAACAGCACAGCGAGTTATTGATTAGCACTTTATTATTATTACTCACCCTACCCATATATCTAGGTATGTGCCCTAGCGTCCCAACACACATACATCCATATATGAGTAAGTTGAGGTTGTTATTTGAAACTGATGATGAGACTAATATGTTATGTTTACAGTGGGTCTCATACATACCCGGGACCACGGCCTAGGATGTTCCAATGCTGACCCAGAACCTGCCGCTAGGCAAACAAAAGGTGGGTCTTATATTATGCTCATTCAGAAATATAACAAGAGGTAGGGAGTCAGCGCTCCCCTCGGACACCTAGAGGCCCTCAGGTAGGTCCGAAAGTTGGAGTTGCATAACATACCTAATACCACTATAAACATATTTACCACTTGACGTCCATCAGTTTCCTCCTTACCCGATGAAAGTTGGCCATGTTATAGTTTATTATTATGAAATTATCATATTACAGAAATAGCAGGAGCATGACAGATTCAGAAGTTACAGGAGTAACAGGAGTACATAAGTATTAGAAATACAGGTCAATGTACATAATACAGGATAGCGGGACAAGATTCCCGAAATATGATAATCACAAGACAAGTAGTAAAGTGTCAGGTGATAAGTGAAATCAAACAGGTGTCAGGTGATAACAAGCAGGGTCAAGTGATAGCATGCAGGAGTCAGGTGTCGAGTAATAGCATGTCAAGTATAAGCACAGTAGATTTCATCATACAGGAAACAGTACCGATACAAGGGATCGGTACGCATACAGGAAAACGGTACCGATACAAAGGATCGGTACGAATACAAAAAAAAGATAGTGATATAGGGAATCG
Organism: Agave tequilana; assembly: GCA_038442645.1. Lineage (NCBI taxonomy): Eukaryota > Viridiplantae > Streptophyta > Magnoliopsida > Asparagales > Asparagaceae > Agave > Agave tequilana. The sequence continues at coordinate 28,847 of JAVJIF010006778.1, forward strand.
ATATGAATACAAGAAAATGGTACGGTTAGGAAAACAGTATAAATACAGGTTTCAAACCATTCACAACCATCAAGGGAATAATAGTTGAATTAACAAATAGACAAGCGGGCATGCAAGCAAACGTACAAGCTAAACAAGCTAGAGCGAAGCTAACGTACAATATTAGACGACATCACGTTCAGCTTGACCGCTCGCGGCATGACTAAACGCATACGATGGAGCGAGCGCATGAACGTTGTTCTACCGCGTGTGGCGAAGCCGCGCTCGCGGCGTAACGATGCTCGAACAGAGTTAGCGGTAAAGCACTGAGCGCTTGATCTGCCTACCAGACGAAGCTAGAAGACCTAATTGGCTGAACGCACTCCTCTTTCGAGGAAGTGGGTGAAAAGCTCATAAGAGCTAAAGGGCCGGACGGCCAAGTAGATACTTGCAGAAGTGTTAGTACCAAACACGTGCATGTAACATGTAGTAATTAAGCTATCAATAGAGCAGTGAAGCCCGGAGGCCGAGCAAGACAGGAATATAGTAAGCGAGCATACAAGCAAACAATCAAGCTGAGCTAGACAAACTGAAGCGAGGCTAACACACAGCGCTAAACGCTATCACGTCCGGTGTAGTTACCGCTCCCAGTGAAGCTACTACAATCGCTCGCGGTTTAACCACACTCGGACGGAGTTAGCGATAGAGCGATGAGCGCTAGGCTCACCCACCAGGCGGAGCATGAGAGCCCGGAGGCTAAATGCAACCCAAAGGTTGGGTATAGGAAGCCCGGAGGCTGAACGAACCCGGAGGCTGGTATATTACCTATAGGAGATGCTAGTACCACGCAAGCACACATATAAACGTGATAATGACTAGACTGTCGTGGAGTAGTGAAGCCCGGAGGCTGATAGGGCCCGGAGGCTGAGTAAAGAGCCCGGAGTTTAAACAACCACGAAGGGTTGGCCACGCAGTAACATTACAGGCAATATATATGTACAGGAATTAAACTATGCTAATACAATCATTCGTCACAGGTACAAAAACATGTCCACAGAATATATCACCCACACCGATACAACACAACACGCTGATACAAATCTATAAGTCCACAATACAGTTATAATTTACTGATACACATACACGATACACGAATATAATTCACCCGTCAAAGCAGGGAAACCCAAAAAAGGTAAGAACACTCGCCTAAATCTCTAAAAATGCCGCAAATCTTGGAACTCCAAAAACTCGCGCACGCATTATACTATATTAAATATATAAAAATATATAGAGAGAGAAAATAAGAGAGAGGAGAGAGAGAGAGAGAGAGAGAAAGAGGCCTAGAGAGAAATCTCTAGAGAGAGAAAATAGAAGAAAGAGAGACAATAGAGAGAGAAACGGAGTGAGAGAGAGTCTAGAGAGAGTGGGGCTGTGCAGCCCCCTGCTCGCGCACAGGGGGGAGCCATGGGCCCCACGGCCCAGGTGGGGCCCAGGCTTGGCCGCGTGCGCTGCCAGGGGATGCGCCGGCCGCCATGGTCGGCGCAGGAAAAAGAGGTGGTGGTGGTTTAGTAGGTGGTGATTTTATTGGAGATGATGATGAGATTGGGAGGTGGTGGTGATGGTGATGAAGGTGGTGGTAGAGTTGGTGGTAGAGGAAGTTGGAGGTGGTGGTGGGATGGTTGAAAATGGAGATGAAATGGTGATGTTGATGATTGAAGAGGAGGATTTGGTGAGGAATGGGGCCACCGACGCTTGTTGGGGCTGCCGTCGGCGAGGGTCGCCGGAGGGGGGTCGGCGCCGGGCCCAGGGTCGCTGTCGTCCCAATGGAGAAGAAAGGGGAAGAGAGAAAGGAGAGAAGGAAAAAGGAAAAGGAAAAGAAAAAAAGAAAAAGAAAGAGAAAGAATGAGAGGGAGAAGTGAGTGAAGGTGATGGGTATAAAAAGGGGTTAGCGGCCCACGTGGGGCGGTGTAGGCGGCTGTTGGGGGAAAAGAAAAGGAAAAGAAAAATAAAAAAAGAAGAAAGAGAAAAGATTCAAAAATAAATAATATTATAATAATGTCGGTAAATTCGACTATTCCAGAAAAATTCCCAAAAATACCCGGAGGTAGAAAACATCACCCTGAGAAATAATATGAAATCGGCTTTCAGAAATAAAATCCTATTTTTAAAATAAAAATCCTGAAATCTACCATCGATACTCGTCCACACCAAATACGGCCGAGTCTTGATAAATTCAGAAAATTCTCCAAAAAATATTAAGGTAGAAAATACGGTTCTAAGAAATAATGTGAAAGCGGATTTTAGAAATTCGACCTATTTGTAAATTAAAAATCCTGAAATCGACCAGCGATACCGATCGACACCAAAACTGGTCGAACTTTGATAAATTCAGAAAAATCTCAGAAAATGCATTGAAGTAGAAAATATGATTTCAAGAAGCAATGTGAAATCTAATCCAGAAATTCAAATTCGATTGTAAGTTAAAAATCTTGGAATCGATCAGTGATACGGCCTGCACCGATTTTGAAGATTTTATAAATTAATTCGGAAAATTTTCAGAAAATCATGAAAAATCTAAAATATTAAAAAATGATGATTAAAACTGAAATCGATCAAATCTGACTACTGGAAAGACCAAATCGAGCAATACACTAGGATCGGGTCCCCAATTCAGACTAGGACTAACTCCGGAGTCCACGAATCCGATCCAATGCAAAATAATCACATAATTAATCATAAAACAAAACAAATACGGAAAGTAAATCGAAAAATATAATCAAAAAATCTGAATACGTATCTAAGTACGTATTCTGGGAACGGGGTGTTACATTCTACCCGCCTCACAAAAATTGCGTCCTCGCAATTTCAGTAAGGATAAAATGAACACAAAAGGACAGGTACGGGAATTATACCAATTAAGATATGAACTAAGGGTAATGTTCAAAATTCTACCAACCGATAATTCTGGACCTAAACGTCTTCTACACTTCCTGCCGTATAAACTTCGGACGACGCTATATCAATGCAGATTTGATAACTGTCCATAAGAAAATTCTACCTGATAAAGATAAATAGAAATCTGAATCGTCTAAGTGGGCTGCCCGAACTGACTCAGATGGATAAGATAAGCTGAATAGAAGAGTCCCTAACTTTTCTGAAGACTTCAACAGAACTGCAATCTGAATCTCATGTACACAAAAACAATTGGATATTGTATGGCCAAACTATCTCTCGTAGAACTATTTGTTAGAACTTCGGTATACTAACCCATTCTGAATAATATGAAATAAGCTGACTTCGGAACTGGTCAAACTTCCACTGCTCGAACTCTGCTAGAATCGGCGGGTATTACTTCTTTCGAAATGATGACACCAAAGAATACGGTACTTACCTGTTCAGACTGCATACTTACTTTACTGGTCGTGAAGTTGTTCCTGATGAAGATCTATATTAAGACTACTAGATGTTCGATCGGTTTCCACCACTTATAAAAGAAGATCATAATACCGTAGATAGAAAAAAAACACGATAAAACTAATCATGGATATACAAATGAAGAATCGATAATAATGAATTCCGAATGTTGGGCATCAATTACTCTGAAAAGCATAACCAAGGATTTATAAGAACTACCCTTTAGATGATAACCCGACTGTAGATTAAGTATTTTGAGAACGCTCAAACACTGCAAAGTTGGCCGACTAGATCGTCAATAAATATCATGACAAGTTGGTCAAATATGCAACGAGAAAATCCGGTTATTAAATCCACAAAAACAAGTCAGGTGGGGGAATTCCGGGAACAATGCTAGAGTGCTAAACACTGTCGGAACTAGTCACGAGCGAATCGAATCCTAGGTGGGGCCATTGTGTAACACAACGTCAGGCGCTAAACACTAGGGTGCAGTAGAGCTAACGCTCTGCGAGACTCGCACTTGACGGAGCTCACGTGGCAAAGCCAGCACGTAACACATTACTAAATATTAAGCGCTAGGGTGCAGCAAGGCCCACGCCTAGTTGAGCTCGCATGGCTAGAACACAACTCTTGATTGGCGAGGCAAGCGGGGTCCGTGGCTCGTCAGATCCATCAAGCCAAGTATTGTAGCTCTGAGCTCAGTGAAATCGATAGAAGAGATCATGATTGTTCTTGAAATACTATAAATAGAAGATATCGTAGCTCTGTCTAACAGAAGTTCTGAATCTGAAAATTTCTTTCCTACTGACACTCCCCGTGTAGTAGTGCGGTCAATCTGATTACCTACACAATGATTGCCCTACTTTCTGCACTGATCCTCATAGAATACTCATATATATAATAGAATGTGGAGCCGAAGAACTGCCCAATACAAGATAATAAGGTGCACTATAATCGAAAAATACCGGAATAAGATGAGAACAATCACATATGTCCTGCCGCTACCTCTCTAGTCTACCCATATCTTAAGTTGGTATAAAACTATGAAAACCGTAATATGAAAAAATAGAAGAGATACGGGAATCAAAGAAAGGATGATCAAGAAGAAATAGATAACTCTGCTCTTGTAGTTAGATTGTATAATCATGACTCATGCATTCCAGTTGCAAATTTCAGTACCATTAATTTGCCGACTGGTTGTACTGAGGATGTAAAAGCCTAGACTCTGATACCACCCTGTAATGCCCCAACCTCACGGGTACGGAGACATTACTGCGACGTATATACGTAGGTCGAAAATACCCTCACATATCTACGCTAAGCATCAGTACAGGCAAGAATCAGAGTACGAAGTACATGGTGCATTATACATTCCAACATATTGGTACAATTACAAAGTTATCACAGAATGTGATACAATATTACAAGAATATTACATCATCGATAGGCGCAATTGTGAGAATACAAAGAGAAATACAATAATGAACAATACAAAAGGAGGCTCAGTCTTAACAGGAAAACTCTAGAGCCAAGCAGAAGGGCTGGGAGAATGGGGTTTCAGACGGTCTGTCGATGATCCACGCTTTCGTTGCAGCATCTGGAAGAATCCATAAGCTTCAAGCTGCGAAATCTGGACATAAGGATCCAGGGGAGTCAGAATTTCCCAACGAGTGGTGTTGCGAATGCCAAGTAGCGTGCAAAGATAAACACACGTGTATCGATAAATTTGAATCATAAACATGTATTGAAAACCGTGTCGGGAGAATAGGCATATGGAGCAAGTAAGGAGGCAGCAAGTAAAGTAAATGTGGTAAAACTAGTTATATGAGCCCAAATTACCGATTCGTGAGGTTAGTACGTCAAAAGAATAATCCAAACAAGAAAACTCTCATATATATACCATATATATCTCATGTAACTGTATCCTGAGTTCATATAACCTGGATTGACTCCTAAACTACGAAAACATCATAAAATCGATAGAAAGCCAATAAAACTGATAATACCGAATACAAACAAAACCAGCTATAAAGGCTCGATTTACGGCTTCATGAGATTAGTACATCGAAAGAATAATCCAAATAAGGAAACCCTCATATATACATCTTTATCCCATGTTACCATACTCCGAGCGTATACAACCCGAGTTACAAAACAGCACAGCGAGTTATTAATTAGCATTTTATTATTATTACTCGCCCTACCCATATATTTATGTATGTGCCCTAGCATCCCAACACACATATATCCATATATCAGTAAGTTGAGGCTGTTATTGGAAACGGATGATGAGACCAATGTATTATGTTTACAGTGGTTCCCGTACATACCCGGGATAACGGCCCAGGATGTTCCGGTGCTGACCCGGAACCTGCCGCTAGGTAAACAGGAAGGTGGGTCTTATATTATGCTCATTCAGGAATATAACAGGAGGTAGGGAGTCAGCGCTCCCCCTCGGACACCTAGAGGCCCGGCCCTCAGATAGGTCCGGAAGTTAAAGTTGCATAACATACCTAATACCACTGTAAACATATTTACCACTTGACGTCCATCAGTTTCCCCTTACCCAATGTAAGTTGGCCTTATTATAGTTTATTATGCAATTATCATATTACGGGAAATAGCAGGAGCATGACAGGTTTAGGAGTTACAGGAGTAACAGGAGTACATAAGTGCTAGAAATACATGTCACTGTATATAATACAGGATAGCAAGACAAGATTCCTGAAATATGATAATCACAAAACAAGTAGTAGGGTGTCAGGTGATAAGTGTTATCAAATAGGTGTCAGGTGATAGCAAGCAGAGTCAAGTGATAACATGCAGGAGTCAGGTGTCAAGTAATAGCATGTCAAATATAAGCACAGTAGATATCACTATACAGAAAACAATATAGATACAAGGAATCGGTACGCATATAGGAAAATGGTACTGATACAGAGGATCGGTACGAATACAAGAAAACGATACCGATACAGGGGATCGATATGAATACAAGAAAACGGTACAGTTAGGAAAATAGTATAAATACAGGTTTCAAACCATTCACAACCATCAAGGAAAGAGTAATAGTTGAATTAACAAATAGACAAGTGAGCATGCAAGCAAGCGTACATTCAAGCGAAGCTAAACAAGCTGGAGCGAAGCTAACATACAGTACTAAACGCCATCACGTTCGGCTTGGTTACCGCTCGCGGCATGGCTAAACGCATACGACAGAACGAGCGTATGAACGTTGTTCTACCATGTGTGGCGAAGCCGCACTCACGGCGTAACGATGCTCGAATGGAGTTAGCGGTGAAGCGCTGAGCGCTAGATCCGCCTACCAGGCGAAGCTAGAAGACCTAACGGTCTGAACGCACTCCTCTTTCGAGGGAGTAGGTGAAAAGCCCATAAGAGCTGAAGGGTCAGACGGCCAAGTAGATACTTGCAAAAGTGTTAGTACCAAACAAACGCATGTAACAGGTAGTAATTAAGCTATCAGTAGAGCAATGAAGCCTGAAGGCCGAGCAAGATAGGAATATAGTAAACAAGCATATAAGCGAACAATCATGCTAAGCTAGACAAGCTGGAGCGAGGCTAACGCACAGCGCTAAATGCTATCACGCCCGGTGTAGTTACCGCTCGCGGCGTAACCACACTTAAACGAAGTTAGCGATAGAGCAATGAGCCCTAGGCTCACCTACCAGGCGGAGCATGAGAGCCCGAAGGCTAAACACAACCCGAAGGTTGGATATAGAAAGCCCGGAGGCTGAACACAGCCCGTAAGCTGGGTATATTACCTGCAGGAGATGTTAGTACCACACAAGCACACATATAAACGTGATAATGACTAGACTACCGTGGAGTAGTGAAGCCCGAAGGTTGATAGGGCCAGAGGCCGAGTGGAGAGCCCGGAGGTTAAACGACTACGAACATCACAGGCAGTATATATGTACAGGAATGAAACTATGCTAATACAATCATTCGTCACAGGTACAGTTTAGGAGTCAATCCAGGTTATATGAACTCAGGATACAATTACGTAAGGTATATATGGTATATATGTGAGGGTTTCGTAACCACACTCGGACGGAGTTAGCGATAGAGCGTTGAGCGCTAGGCTCGCCTACCAGGCGGAGCATGAGACCCCGGAGGTTAAACATAACCCGAAAGTTAGGTATAGAAAACTTGGAGGTTGAACGCAGCCCAGAGGCTGGGTATATTACCTGCATTTGATGTTAGTACCATGCAAACACACATATAAACGTGATAATGACTAGACTACTGTGGAGTAGTGAAGCCCGGAGGCTGATAGCGCTCGGAAGCCGAGTAAAAAGCCCGGAGTTTAAACGACCGCGAAGGGTCAGCCACGCAGTAACATTACAGGCAGTATACATGTACAGGAATGAAACTACGCTAATACAATCATTCGTCACATGTCCACAGAATATATACACCTACACTGATATAACACAACACGCTGATACAAATCTATATGTCCACAATACAATTATAATTCACTAATACACATACACGATACACGAATATAATTCTCCCGTCGAAGCGGGAAAACCTAGAAAAGGTGAGAACACTCGCGTAAATCTCTGAAAACGCAGCAAATCTCGAAACTCTAAAAACTCGCGCCACCATACTATATTAAAATATATAAAAATATAGAAAGAAAATAAGAGAGAAGAGAGAAAAAGTTAGAGAAAAAGGCCTAGAGAGAGAGCTAGAGAGAAAGAGAATAGGAGAAAGAGAGACAGTGGAGAGAGAGACAAAACCGGAGTGAGAGATAGTCTGGAGAGGGGGGGCTGCACAGCTCACGCACAGGGGGAAGAGTCATGGGCCCTACAGCCCAGGCGGGGCCCAGGCTTGGTCGCGCGCGCGCGGCCAGGGGGTGGACCGGCCGCCATGGCCAGCGCTGGCCAGGGGTGGCCGCTGGCCACCCAAAAAGGAGGTGGTGGTTTAGTAGGTGGTGATTTTATTGGTGGAGATGATGATGATGAGATTGGGAGGTGGCAGTGATGGACATAAAGGTGGTGGTGGTGATGGAGATAAAGGTGGTGGTGGAGTTGGCGGTAGGGGAAGTTGAATGTGGTAGTGGGATGGTTGAAAATGGAGATGAAATGGTGATGTTGATTATTGGAAAGGAAGAGGAATTTGGGGAGGAGAGGGGTTGTCGGGGCTTGGTGGGGCTGCCGCCGGCGAGGAGTCGCCGGAGGGGGTCGGCGTCGGCCAGTGTTGTCAAGGCGCAAGGCGCAGTGCGAGGCGCAAAGAGTCTAATGTGTGTGAGGCGCAAAGCGCAAGCGAGGCGATGCGCCTCACTGCAGTGAGGCGCTACTGTTTTTTTTATTATTATTAGTTTGAAATAATATAAGAATAAAAGTACAATTATAATATATACAACAAAAAAATAATAAATCAACAATTAAAAATATTAATAAAACAAGAATAATGTGCGCACCTGTATAGTTGCTTCATGATTTACACCTACATAGAGATCAATTTAATAGAGACTCTTTCTTTCTCTTGGAGATCAATTTACACCTTCATGATTTACACCTACATATAGATCAATTTACACCTACATATGTGCGCACCTGTAAACAATTAAATCAAAAAAATTAATCACAAAAAAATAAAGACTCTTTCTTTCTCTTCTTTCTCTTCTCACTCTTCTCACTCTGTCTCCGTCTCTCTTTCTCCCATGTCTCTGTCTCTCTCTGTTTCTTCGTCTCTGTTCTTTTTCAGAAACAGAGACGAAGAAACAGAGAGAGACAGAGACAGGGGAGAAAGAGAGACGGAGACAGAGTGAATCAGTGAGAAGAGAAAGAGAAAGAAAGAGAGGCAGAAGAGAAGAACAGAGTAAGAAAGAAGGAGAAAAGAGACACTGAGGGCGCAGAGAGAGAGAGAAAGAGAGGGACACAGAGAAAGAGAGGGGGAGTCTAACAACACTCATCCGAAGCAGCAATCGGCAGCAAAAACAGAGCAGCAACATCAACAGAGCAGAGCAGGACATGAAATAGGCTCTGCTGCTCTGCACTGCAGGGTCTCGGAAGGCAAAATAGAGGCGCAAGAGGCCGGTGAGGGTGTTGAGATGCGGAGATACTATCACAGAAGGGTGGTGAGGGTGTTGGGATGTAGAGAAGGTGCTGACGAAGCTTTGTAGAGTCAGGGGATGGTCGACGATGCTTGATGAAGGCAGGGGAAGAGTCGACGAACCTTTGAAGGGACAATTGATGGCATGTGAGAAGTTTTGAAAGCAGGGATGGGTTGTTGAGGCTTGTCGAGGGTTGAGGAAATAAAGAAAAGAGGGACAGAGAGATGACTCCGTCGCTCCGAGAGAAAGAAAGAAAGAAAGAGGGGCAGAGAAAGAAAGAGCCAGAGAAATGGAGCCAGGAGAAGAGGAGGTGAAAAGAGAGAAGAAAGAGGTGGAGAGAGAACCTGGACGGCGACGTCGCGGCGGCGGCGCGGTGGCGTCACGGCAGCGCGAGGCTGAGAGAAGATCGTCGGGTGCCCTAGACGAACGCAGGTGAGTTTTTTTCTCCCTTTTTTCATCCTTTTCCCTTTTTTTTTGTTTTTATCAGATATAAGTGGGCCGGGTCTACCCGCTTAAATGCGGGTTCTGGCCCGGCCCAGCCAGGAGAACCGAAGCGCTGCGAGGCGCGCGCCTCGCGCCTCGCGTGAAGCGCGCGTGAGGCGAGGTCGGGCGCGCGCCTTCCCTCGGCCGTGCGCCTGGCCGCCGCGGCGGGGCGCAGGGCTGCGCTTCGCTGCGCCTTGCGCCTCAAGCGCGCGCCTCGTTGCGCCTCTGACATCACTGGCGTCGGCTCGGGTCGCCGTCGTCCCAGTGGAGAAGAAAGGGGAAGAGAGAAAGGAGAGAAGGAAAAAGGAAAAAGGGAAAAAAAAGAAAGAGAAAGAAAGTGAGGGAGAAGTGAGTGAGGGTGATTGGTATTAAATGGGGTTGGTGGCCTGCGTAGGAGGGGTGCAGGAGGCTATTGGTGGCAACAAAAGAAAAAGAAAGAAAGAAGAAAGAGAAAAGATTCAAAAATAAATAATATTATAATAATGTCGGTAAATATCGACTATTTCAAAAAAATTCCCAAAAATACCCAGAGGTAGAAAACATCACCTTGAGGAATAATGTGAAATCGGCTTTCAGAAATAAAATCTCATTTTCAAAATAAAAATCCTTAAATCTATCGGCGATACTGGCTGAAACCAAATCCTGCCGAGTTTTGATAAATTCAGAAAATTCTCCAAAAACTACATTAAGGTAGAAAATATGATTCTAAAAAATAATGTGAAAGCGAATTTAGAAAATTGACTCCGTTTATAAATTAAAAATCCTAGAATCGACCAGCGATACCGGTCAACACCAAAACCAGTCGAACTTTGATAAATTCAGAAAAATCTCAGAAAATGCATTAAAGTATAAAATGTGATTCTAAAAAGCAATGTGAAAGCGAAATCCAGAAATTCAACTTCGATTATAAGCTAAAAATACTGAAATCGACCAGTGATACGTCGACACCGATTTTGAAGATTTATAAATTAATTCGGAAAAATTTCAAAAAATTATAAAAAATCTAGAATATTGAAAAATGATGTTTAAAACTGAAATCAATCAAATCTGACTACCGGAAAGATCAAATCGAGTAATACACTAGGATCGGGTCCCAGTTCAGATTAGGGCTGACTCCAAGTCCACAAATCTGATTCCAATGCAAAACAATCACATAATTAATCATAAAACAAAACAAATACGGGAAGTAAATTGAAAAATATGATCGAAAAATCTGAATACGTATCTAAGTATATATCCCGAGAACGGAGTGTACACTGTATAAGCGTGTCTATTCTGGAGGTTGGGTCTGTGAGCTGTATTAGGACTCTACCTCATATTTCCCCTATAAATAGAGGGGTAAAGCCAGAGGGTACGAGAGATCGAAGAAGATCAAAGTTTAGGGTTTCTTTAGTTCTTTTTCTTTCCGAATTTAGTGTAATTTTTAGCTTTTAAGTTTGAAAAAAAAGGATTTGTAAAGAAAGAAAAAAGCTCTTGTATTTGGATCGTGACAATTAAACTAAAGGTTCTTTAGTCTTTTCATCTCCTTATTATTTAGTTGCTTTAATATTTTAATTGTTTTATAGCTTTGTTATTTCATGCAATCATATTCATATAATATGCTTAGTTTAGATTATACCATGAGTAACTAAATCCTCTTTTATGACTTGCTAATATCACCACATGAACCTATAGTATTAAATAAATAACTCAATTAAATTTTATGCATGCTTAAACCCTAGATTTATCTTGAAGGTATATGATGATAGTAATTAGGTCAACCATATGTTAGTACTTTTTAACTATTTTTCTTAACCTATGCTTGACAATTGTCTTGATATTTTAATGTTAAATTTCAACTAGTACTATTCAAATTAAAATCTTATTATTTGTCTTATGTGTTTTACTTGAATCCTAGGGTAGATTATCATGTTTAGGGTTTAGCGTGAAGGTAATCTCTAGTTGATATTATTTGTTAATGGTGGTAGACTATTAGCAAATTGTGATCCTTCTTTACATTGATCAAGATCAAACACTTTTTCAACCTAATCTTCTTTAAGTTTCTTCAAACAAAAGAAGAAAGTGTAAGGAACAACAATACCGAAACGCTTCTATCGCATCTCTCCCTGAGGTTCGACCCATACAGCCCTTACTACACGATTAAATTGTGAAGATTCAGAGTCAACACAAATCAGATAAACACTTGCCATATTCTCTGTATTTTCTCGCAATCAATAAGCACGCGGTGTTGTTTCCAAACGAGGATAGTCCGATTAAAGATACCTACAAACTTTTGGCCTCCGAGTGGGGAAAATCCCAACAACAGAGTTGAATTCACAACAGCTTCCGAGTGGGATAAATCTCATCGACTGAGTTATGATCCTGACTCTGAGAGGGAAAAATCCCTGCTGCAAAGTAAGGATTCCGAGCAAGGGTGGAACCCACAACGCAGTGAGCCCGTAAGCTAGAGTCTGCGTTGTTGTCTCCAAGTGGGGGAATCCCGTCAACAGGAGCTACAAATTTTCGGAGGAAGGATAATGCGCACACAAGCACACAATGGAACATCTTATATTAAATGTTAGATGCAACAAAATAAAGTAATAAAAGGCTAATATGAATTTGACAGAAAATTATGTATACTCAGCTTCTAATCACACGAAACTAGTACGTCGATGGGATAATCCAAATAAGGAAACCCTTGTGTATAAGCCATGTGTCTCGCGTAGTTATAGGTTGTACATACACAATCCATAAAATAAACAGATTGGGCTAATAAGACTGCGTATACTCAGCTTCTAATTACATGAAACTAGTAGATCGAGGGGATAATCCAAACAAGAAAATTCTCATTTACATACGATATGTCTCGTGCAACTATAAGCTAAACATACATAATCTGTGTTATCACGGGATGAGCAATTCATCCAAGCATATTCAAAAGTTGTGTTCGGATAATGCCTGAATGATCGTACTTTTCCGGAATGCTTGATTTCTCTAACCTCTAAATCACATGAAACTAGTACGTCAAGGAGATAATCCAAACAAAAAAAACACTCATGCATATACCATGTTTTCGTGTAATTATAGGTTCTCCGAAATATTTACCTGCAAATTTAAAAAGGGTTCTAAAGTGGGGTGTGACCCATCGACATATTAGATGCGTCTACCGAGTGGGGGTAAGACCCACAATAAAGTGACGATCCGGACCTCCGAGTGTGGGGAATCTCAGCAGCGGACTGGGCTCATGGTTGCTTCCGAGTGGAGGTTTTGCCCCATCAGTGAAGCTGTGGACTTGGTAAGGATCTGAAGAGGGGGTGCGATCTATTGACAGATTGGATGCATCTACTCCGAGCAGAGGTAGGACCCACAGCAGAGTGACAATCTGGCTTGGACCTAACAGAAGGAAAGTACCAGGAGTTCATGGGGAGCCCATATGCAAGTGTTTGTGTTCCGAGTAAGGGAATCCCAGAGCGGAACATTAAACAGGGGCTCTAAGAGGGGAGAATCCCTGAATCAGAGTAGGGATTCTGAGCGGGAGTAGGACACACAACAAAGGTTTTCGACTCCCATAAGATAGTCGAGAGGAGGGCCCGTAGGCGGTTGCTTGCGTTGCCATCCCCGAGCGGGGGTGGAATCCACAACAGAACGTGCAAGCATTGACCTACGAGTAGGGGGATCCCATCAGTGGAGCTGGGTTCGCAGTCATTTTCGAGTGGGGTTAAGACTATTAGCGGTGAACCTCAGTAGGACTCTGAGTGGGAGAATCCCAATAGCAGAGTATACTGAAAAGGTTAAAAGCAAAATATAATTTATTTGATGATAAAATAAAATACATGAAAATTAAAGTTTATGAGAGAACGGATAGGGGCACTGCCCTGTTAGGGGAGGTAGGATCGGATCACTCGATTGCTTTGTATTGGGTGATCGAGTGTTGTGATTGGGTAAGAAGCGGAGCACTCAACTATCAGAATCCAGAGACTGCTTCGGGTGTGAGGACATATTCCTTGAGGAAGCCAGATGGAGGAGCTCTTTCAGGTACTTTCGAAGGCTCCGGCAATGGATGGTCTTGTGCCCCTTACCGTCATGATAGGAGCAGTACTCTTCTGCTCCAAGAAGTGAAGGATCATACTGAATGGGTCTCGAATGCCTGACCAGATTGATCTTTGATGGTGTTAAAGACTCCGTTGATGGGGAGCCTGAGCGGAGTGAATTGCTCTATCGACTTGTAGCTCGGAGCAGACTTGCTGAGAGTATCTAGAGCGCTTGTCTCTTGCAGGCAGGTTGCCCCTGATTCCAATCTTGGGCATGGGTGGAGGCTTCGTGCGGAGGCTTCAACTTCCCTCTGGCGTTATCACGCTTCGCGGAGTGATTGGAGGAAGTCCTCAATGTCTCCTCCAACTGGATGTGAAGCTGAGCTCGGGATAGAACCTCGCTCATCTGAGTGACATTGTGCTTCAGGAGATGTTTGTACATGGGATGGAATGAAAATGGATATTTCTAATTTTGTCCACAAGTTTAGTCTGTCAGCAAGTGAAAGCAGAACATAAAAAGCCCCCAGGATTGCTAGTACCTTTACCAATTCCTGAATGGAAATGGTGTCAAATTGCTATGGATTTTGTTACTGGGCTTCCTCGGACATCCCAAGGACTAGATACAGTCTGGGTAGTGGTGGACAGACTTACTAAATCTGCCCACTTTCTGCCTATCCGGATCAATTATTCAATGGAAAGATTGGCTCAAGTATATATCCGAGAAATAGTTAAACTACATGGAGTACCTGAGTCCATTGTGTCAGATCGGAATCCTAGATTTCAATATAGATTTTGGAGGAGTCTGTCCAAAGCTATGGCACTAAATTGCAACACAGTACAGCAGCACACCCCCAAACGGATGGACAGTCAGAGAGGACGATTCAAATATTGGAAGATGTTGAGAACTTGTGTATTAAATTTTGGGGAAAGTTGGGAACAACTATTTACCCTTAGTGGAGTTTGCTTATAATAATAGTTATCAGTCCACTATTGGTATGCCTCCATTTGAAGCACTGTATGGTAGAAAATGTAGATCACCAATCTGTTGGAGGAAGTTAGGGATAGAAGGATATTCGGCCCTGATGTGATTCAAGAAGTTACTGAGAAGATCAAGTTGATTAAGAAAAGGATGAAAGCAGCTCAGAGCATACAGAAAGCTTATGCAGACAACCGCTGCAGGCCACTGGAATTTGAGGTAGGGATAAAGTTTTTTTGAAGGTATCTCCAATGAAGGGAGTAAGACGTACCGGCAGTAAGAACAAATTAGCTCTTAGATATGTGGGTCCATTTGAAATATTGGATAGAATTGGACCGGTTGCTTATCGTTTGGACTTACCTCCTGCTTTGGAGAGAATGCACAATGTATTTCATGTCTCTCAGCTAAGAAGTATGTACCTGATCCTGATCACATAATCTCCTATGGATCTCTGCAAATACAAGAAGAAATGTCTTATACGGAAGAGCCAGTGCAAATTCTTGATCGCAAGGAGAAGCAATTGAGAAGCAAAAACATTTCTTTGGTCAAGATTTTATGGAGGAATCAAAACATAAAAGAAGCTACTTGGGAACTGGAAGAGGAGATACGGAAGGACTATCCACATTTGTTCCAAGGTACGTTAAGTTTCGAGGACGAAACTTCTATAAAGAGGGTAGAATGTAACACTTGTCTTAATAAGCACCTTTTTCTAACATTTTAATGCTTTAGGAAGGTGATGGGGGAATAAGTATTCATGCTAAATACTACACATTATACTATGCCTATTAGTATGTATACACATATGTATGTATGTATAAGAAATGAATACAACCTCATGCTTGTTGACTTTGCCACCATACCCCCTCACCATGCTTGTGGGTACTAGTACCTCATGGAGGGGGAAGGCATGAAGCCTTGCTTATAGGGTAAGGTATAGGAGTAGAGTAATGGGGTTAGGGAGGGACACTTGTCATGTTTTTATGGAAGAGATTGGGCTATAAATAGGAGGGGGATGAAGAGAACAATCACATTTGACAATACCCTCTCTCTCTTCATCCTAAC
>JAVJIF010006779.1:0-98113 GCA_038442645.1 Agave tequilana
CGCCGGTCGACCTAAACAAACAGAGAGTAAAGACTTACAGTCAGGCTCGTCTCGGTCGACCGTCACGGTCGACCGTGAGACATGCACACTGATACGTGCATCTGCCAGAACTACGGTCGACCGCTCGGGTCGACCGAACAAGACTGACACAGGCACGGTCGACTGGTGCGGTTGACCGACTCAGGTCAAAAATCAAGTTTAAAACACAATTTTGAAAAGACTTTGATTTTTATGAAAGTATCTTTAAATAGTACTAAGTATAAAACATAAAAAATGATTTGTAGGCAGAGGATTTTGTATCAAAATATTTCTATACATTTTATGGAAAATAATCTTAGAAACAATATGTGTGCAAAACGTGTGTGATTGAGCTTCAAACCTATCCATCATTCTTTAACAAAATTCTAAACCTATAAAACTAAAAACAAATCTTGTTGAGCAATCTTCAAGTCTTGAGCCATGCTATGCCTTGCTAGAGCCCCTTCTTCTATGTTCCTTCCTTGATATGCAATATGCCTTCTTTGCTTCATGAAACCTAGAAGTTGTTGCTATAGCTAAGCAATGGCCTCCAAACATGGTACAAACCTGAAACTTATCTTGAACAAATTCATTAGTACCAAATAGCTCTTATTTGGTTTGTCATCATCAAAACACAAAACATGCGGAGAGTGTAACCTCTTGGGCCAACATGCGATTACTCTACTATGCGACATTAATACACACCCTAGCCCGACTTCGACGCATCACTATATATAATATAGCCTTCAGTCCCAGAGGGCATGGATAGGATTGGACCGAAGTTAATTTATACTTCAACTCTTGAAAACTTTTCTCCCGACTTTCTCCCCAATGGAACTAGAGGCTTTTCTTGGTCAACTGTGATAATGGTACCATTATTCTGGAAAATCTTTCTAAAAATCTCTGATAATATCCTGCCAACCCTAAGAAACTTCGCACTTCCGTGACGTTGGTGGGTCAAGGCCAATGTTTAATTGCTTCTGTCTTTGCAGGATCCACCGATATTCCTTCTTTAGTTATAATGTGACTGAGGAATCCAACTTTTTCTTGCCAGAACTCACACTTCTTTAATTTTACATGAAGTTGTTTCTTCCTCAATAGTTGTAATACTATCCTCAAGTGCTTCTCATGTTTTTCTATGCTTCTTGAGTAAATTAGTATGTCATCAATAAACACCACTACAAACTGTTCTAGATATAGCTGAAAGATCTTATTCATCAGATCCATAAATGCTGCTTGAGTGTTGGTAGTCCAAACGGCATCATTAAAATTCGTAGTGCCCGTATCTGGTTCTAAAAGCCGTCTTAGGTCCATCTTCTGATTTAATCTTTAACTAATGATATCCAGACCTTAAATCTATTTTGAAAAATACACTGGCACCTTAAAGTTGGTCAAAAAGATCATCAATCCTCGAGAGTGGATACCGATTTTTGATAGTGACTTTGTTTAGTTCTCGATAATCTATACACAGCCTCATGCTTCTATCCTTCTTCTTTACAAATAGTACGGGACCACCCAAGCTATACACTCGGCCGAATAAATCTCAAATTTAACAACTCTTGTAGTTGATCCTTCAATTTTTTCATCTCTGCGGGTGCCATTCTATAAGAAGCCTTCGATATAGGACTTGTCCCTGGTAGAAGATCAATAGAAAATTCTACTTCCCTATCTCGGGGTAAGCCTGGTGGATCTTTTGGGAACACATTATGATATCACTTATGACTGCTATATTTTTAATTTTTGTCTCATCATCTTCTTTATCTATTACGGTTGCCAAAATCCTTGACACCCATGCCTCAATAATTTAGTGGCCTTTAAAGCTGAAATTACTGGAATGCTTATTTTATTCTTCACACCTTCGTACGCTTTTTCTGAAGCTGCTTCCAACTTAAAGATTATCTTCTTTTGGTGATAGTCTACATGTATACGGTGTGTTGGCAACCAATCCATTCCTAGGATGAGATCATATTCCATCTCTCCTAGTTTAATCAGATCTGTTTGTGTTTTCATTTCTCCTATAATAATTTCACATCCTTTATATTACACATTAGTGGTCAATTATGCGCTTACAGAGGTTGATACCACTAGTTGAAAATTCATAGGTTCAGATTCTTTGCTAATTTTTGTTGCAAAAGACGACGAAATAAAGGAGTGTGTAGCACCAGGATCAAATAACACTTGATCAATATTTTCGGCTAAACAAATAGTACATTCAACTACTGAGTTGAATGCTCGGGCTTCCTGCTAGGTTAAAGCATTCATTCTTCCTTTAGCTCTGGGTTGTTGCACTGAAGCCTAAGTCGTTGTGCGGATCGTGCTAGTAAGCCGCCGAAAAAGAACTGCTGGTGCGATGCCTGGAGTCTGTTTACCTATTCTCCTACTAGCGCCTGGATGTCCATGTAAAGTTGGACAACTCTTCTCATATGGCCCAGTTTGCCACAGGCGAAGCATTGTTCGCCTACGAGATAATTACCAGTGTTATTGCGGTTGCACCTTGGACACCTCATATTTCCTGAAAAACTGGAACGTGGAAAGGATGTAGGTGATGTCGCATGAGAAAACCCTACGTCTCTGTGCCACGAGTTTATCATAGTCCTTTAGATTGGCATTAGAGAAGACTCGGCACCTCCATCAGGCCTGAAGGGGAAAGCTCTAAATCTCGGTATGTTATCATATCGGGGGCGCTTGATGGAAGGTAGCTCCTTGACTCTCATATCTTGGTTTTCTTGCGTATCACTTTCAACTTTCAGTGCTTTCTCTACGGCTTGCAATAATTTTTAGTTGAAATGGAACTAGTTTGCTCCTGATTCCAGGCTTTAAATCCCTCACAAACTTTTTTGTTCTATCTTCCACTTCAGACACCAACTTCTCATCATATCTTGATAATAGAGTGAACTTGACTTCATACTGGCTCACTGTCAATTGATCCTGTTTCAGATCTTGAAATTCCATTACAAGCTTGTCCTTTTCTACCCCCGATATATACTTTTCGTTGAACTTTTTGACTAGAAAGTTCCACGAAATTTCTTCCCCCAAGGTTTTAGCTCCACCTTTAACCATTTCTCACCAACATTCCGCCTCCGCCTGGAACATAAAGAGGTAAAGATACCAGTTGATTCTTAGTAAATTTCATAACGTCTAGTATCTTCTCAATCTGACGAAGCCACTCAATCTGCTTGTATTGGATCAGCTCCTCATTAAACGCTGGCAGGTTCAACTTCTGAAATTATTCTAGAGCTCTACGCAGGTTACTTACTATTGCCAGCTGTACCAACCAATCTGGCATTCTGTCTGGGACCCTCTGGTTTACATTGAATTATTCCACCACAAATTCATGGTTCATCGGGGGATGGACATTTTCGACCATACTGTGCGGTGGGGCATTACCTTCATGATTAGTATCCGATGGTGGAAAGTTCAAGTCCATTTATACCTAAACGGATAACCAGTTCTTATTATCAGCAATATTTATGACATAAAGCAAGTTTCATATACAAAATACTATTTCTATTTATAACTTCAAAATATTTTTGTAATAAGATTTACATTGACATGCTTACATCCTGACAAAACATACAAGTGTATTTAGGATTAGATACATCGCGCACACATATTTCTTTTACAAAATACAAAACATTCCTTCCCCAAAAGCTCTAAATGTGTGAGCCAAGACATCCCTTTCTAAAATGCTATACATCGAAATCTCCTTCAAGGAGTGATATTAGAATCAGTGAAGCTTTCATCTTTGTTGTCCCCTACAGAATCACCTCCCTTGGGGTCTTCTTCCTCAGGGTCTTCTTCTGGGTCGTCTTCCTCAGGGTCTTCTTCTTCAGGATTCTCTTCTTTAGGGTCCTCTTCTTTTGTTATAGCATCTCACACGTCCAATAATCATGATCATCATATAAATCCAAATCCTCTTGGGCCCAGTTAGAATTTCACCAAATACCTCCAGAAAACATCCTTCCTTGGGGATCTATCTCATCATCAGGTATATCTCCTTGGCCCTCAATCACTGAAATATTTCTTATAGCACTTTCAGCATCACTTACTGTATCTGCATCGTCATGTCCCCCAGGTCCACCACATCATAGCGGTCCATGAGTCCAATAAAGATGATCTATGGATCAGTCACATCTGCTTTGTAATCTCAATTCATGTTGTTTGCTATCCAACTTGAACTTTCTGACTCTGAACTATCAGATGATAATCCTGACATGTCAAAACCTCTCATCTGTAGAAGTAAAAGATTCATATCTGACCACTTATCTCCAAAACCTCGAAAGCAATAAGTTACATAAAAATAAAAAAATATATCTAATAACCTGCAACTATTCTTCGTCATACCCGATCCTTTTTTATTTCTAACTCCCTAGGTTTATTATTGGGCTCAGGTGTTCTTACTTGTTGAATTAACTCCGACTTGCATGATATTTTAATTGCTCTCCCATTCCAGTGTCCCATACCACTGGAGATCTATACAAAGATTCCGCAGCCCCCGTAGGATCGATTCGAACTAAAGTATGCGGGTACAAAAATTTGAATGTAAAAGAACAGTTAAATATCTCGCATTTCAGGGGTAATTATATACCTAAGAGTCCACTATCCCTCCATACTACTTGTATCGATTACACAAAAATATATACAAGTTACACATACACAGTCAATCCTTACTACACCTATCTAGACTAATCTTATCTAAATCTCGCTCTGATACCAACTGTAATGGTCCCAATATGTAAACATAAGATTATTCTAATAAATCTCAAATAATTCATAATCTTCTTTATTTTCCCAAAATTTTGGCAGTACCTCTCCTAAAATTATCAATTTTGCCATGATACAAATATCAATTTTTGCTCATAAAGGCCTACTTATCCCAAATAGCAAGTTCGGCCCACACAATCTTCGGTGGTGTGTGTGTGTGTACACACACACACACACAAACACAAAACCAACATTCTCAATCTCATTATATGCCTCCACATCATGCTTCTACCTATGCAACTTAGTGAAACATAACATCAACAAAAATTGGTTCTATACACATCATCACCAAGTGAAACCACCAGTTTTAGTTCCCAAAATATTACATATACAATATGTCCCTAGTCCTAAAATGTCACAGAGGACAAGTTACATGCAACAAGTGTCACACATGCATACACAAGGTAGAAGAGTTTCCAAAGTAAAGCATACATATAAAGATGGCTAGCATAAGCAAAAAAATGAAAAGTATGTCGTTCGATCCATCACTTAGTCCTCCGAACTAACTGGTCTCTTACCTTTATCCAAACCTGAAATGTATGGAAAGAACTAGAGTGAGCTCGATGGCTCAGTGAGTAAACTATGCAAGTAAAAATTTGATAGGTTAAGAATTCTATCTTATCCATAAACTTCAAGAGATCTACGTAGAATTTACATGAATTGCCATAACTTTCAACCCTACAATGCGACCCTCTCCTATCCATTCCCATAGACTTCACAATTATTAATTAGATGTCTCAACTACCATGAATTTCTATTTTATTAACTCTTAATTATCTCACTTTATACAACAACTTCAAGCTCATCAGTGGGTTTACCAGGCGTATATTCCTACGTGTATACATTTGCCCTCACATTGAAAAGTTGATAACTTTATTTAGATATTCATGGTATTTACAAATCTCTTATTGCACAACATCATAGTCGGACAATACATCATAATATTTATTATGCAACACATACATACATAGTTTATGGAAATGAGGTTCAATTCTCCGTTTTCCCCTCCTACTGGCTCCCGCCCGACTCCTTCCTCCTTATAATTATATATTTTACAAATGAAAAATGACCAATGTCATCCCCCTCCTATCGGCTCCCGCCCGACCCCTTCCTCTTATACATACATACATACATACATACATACAACATACATACATACATACATACATACATATACTACATATATAGATATATATATATATATATATATATATATATATATATATATATATATATAAACACACACACACACATACATACATACATACATACATACATACATACATACATACATATATACATACATATACATACATATACATACATATATATACATATATATATATATATTACATATACATACATATACATACTACATACATATATATATATATATATAATATATAATATATATATATATATATATATATATATAGATTATATATGATATATATATATGTATATGTATGTATATGTATGTATATGTATGTATATGTATATATATGTATATATATGTATGTATATACATATATATATATATACATATATATATATATATACATATATACATATATATATATATATATATATATATATATACATATATATATATATACACATACATATATATATAATATACATACATATATATACATATATACATATATACATATATATTATATATATATATATATATATATATATATATATATATACATATATATAATACATATATAACATATATATATACATATATACATATATATATACATATATATATATACATAATATATATATATATATATATATATATTATATATAATATATATATATATATATATATATATATATATATTAGAAATTTTCTATTGCGGCCAAGCCGCAAGAGATGTCATGCGACCTAAAATCTCAAGCGTCCGATTGGAGAGGAGGAATCGGGGCTGATTAACTAGTGGTCCCCACTTGTTAAATTTCTCAAACAAGGGTTTCTTCTCCCCCCACACACCTGTTTTCACGCCGTCTCCAATTATCTCTCATCTGTATTCGCGCCATTTCCAGTCCTCTCCCTCTATTGCTCTATCTTTATTTTTTTGATCTATCTCACCTGCTTTCTTTCGCAAGTCCACTTTGTGCGATAGCTCTCCTTCCATCTGCCAGGTATGCGTCACGACATCCATTTATAAATAATCAGCCCCGATTATCCATCAAGTACATGTTTACAGAAACTTGATTATGAATTGCAGGTTTCTATTCTTAATAGTAGCAATTAAATATCTAGTTAAATTGATTGTCTAACTATAGATTTTCTAATTTGATTGGATTAAATACCTAGATAAATTGATTGTCTAACTACAAGTTTTCTAATTTGATTGGCTATGTGCAGTAGTCATCATTTGTATTCCCATTAATTAATAGATTATGTTTCCCACATGTTTTTAATTTTTACTGTTCAGATTCAGTTTTCTCCTTGTTTTCAATTTGGCTGCGATGGCGAACCTTAAAGAATGACCACAAAATCCAAATGAAGCTAGCTTGGTGCCCCAAACCGTATTTGTGCCAGAGGTTGATGAAGCCATGAGACCTCGCATGGGAATGCATTTTGAATCAGTAAAAGAAGCAGAAGCATTTTACAAGAGATATGCGAGGATTGGAGGTTTTGAAGTCCGTTCAAGTTCAACAAAATTCTCGAGTGATAGAACATTAACTGACAAATTTTATGTATGTTCTAAAGAAGGAGAGTCAAAGACTAAACTACCAGGAACTAGAAGATGTGGTACAATGAGAACCAGTTGTAAGGCTATGATTCACTTGAAACGAGAAAAGGAGAAGGGTGTATGGTTTGTCAGAAAGTTAATTGAAGAGCATAATCACGCAGAGACTACTCCAAGGAGGAGACATTTATTATGGGGAAATAGAAAGGTGAGCAAGTCAAAAAAGCAGTTGGTTATACAAATGAAGGAAGCAAACATTCCGACAAACAAGATAATGGCTTTATTTGAGAATTAGAATGAAGGATACAACAGAGTTGGATGCACTGAGTCAAATATCAGAAATTTTGAAAGGGATTTAAGAGAGGAAATGAGAGGACATGATGCACAGATGTTGCTCGATTATTTCAAGTGGCACCAAGAGAAGGATTCGTTGTTTTATTATACATATAAAACGGATGATGACGGCAGATTAGCATATTGCTTCTGGGTAGATGGTATTGCAAGAATGAACTATAAATGCTTCGGAGATGTAGTAACTTTTGATACTACTCAAAATACTAATCGGTATGGTTTAATATTTGCACCTTTCATTGGAGTGAACCATCATTGGCAAACAATATTTTTTGGGTGTGGATTTCTGCCAAATGAGTCAGCTGAGTCATTTATTTGGTTGTTTCAAAATTGGTTAGATGTCATGGGTCACCCTCCTTCGGCAATGATCTCAGATCAAGATCGTGGAATAAATACTGCACGATCTCAAGTATTTCCGCATACTCATCACCGCTACTGCATTTGGCACATATTAGATAAAGTTCCAGATAGATTGGGTCCATGGGCTTTTAAAAAGGAATTTATGGATCCTTTTAAGGATAATATTTGAAACACAGATGATCCAGACCTTTTTGATAAGAAATGGAAGGAAATTATTTAAAAAAATGGTGTCACAGACAATAAATGGTTGTTTGAAATATATGACATACGGAAAATGTGGGTACCTGTATATTTGAAGCAATATTTTTGGGCAGGAATGTCTAGTAGCCAGAGGAGCGAGGGTATGAATGCTTTTCTCAAAATAAATGCAACAAAGAAAAACTCATTGCATGAGTTTGCAATTATTTTTGACAGGGTTTTGGCGAAACAAGAGAAGAAGAACTGAAGGCAGATCATAGTACATTGGAGAAGAAGCCAAAGATAAAGACATTGTGGATAATGGAGAAGCACATGTTAAAATTTACACCAAAGAAAATTTTTACTTGTTTCAAGAAGAATTAGCTGCAAGTTTGGTCTATAATGTTGTGCCAATAAAAGATGATAGAGACGAGATATTATACAAAGTAACTGCATGCGGAACAATGGAAAGTAAAAGAAATGTAACATATTGCAAGTCAAAAGAGAAAGCAAGTTGTAATTGTTTGATGTTTGAATTTAAAGGCATCCCATGCAGACATCTTTTGGCATATTTCAAGTTTATGGACCTCACAGAATTGTCATCAGAATATATTTTGAGACGCTGGGCTCAAGATGTTAAAAAAGGCTTTACCATTGATAATGATGGAATATAATTGAAGATGGTGCAAGAAAAAATTTTACCCCAAACTTTCTTGAGTTGACTCATTTGGCTAACATACTTGTTGATGAAGCAACCTTTTCAGATGAGACCTTCAATTTGGCTGCAAAAAGAATTCATGAAATTATTGTTGAGATGCGACTTCTAAAATCAGGAGGTAATGCAGAAGGTGTTGAACCAAATGAATTTAAGAAAGGAAAAGAAAAGATTTCTCTAATGTAAGTGTGTTAGAACCTAAGCAAGCTAAAACAAAAGGTAGACGGAGCGGGAGAAGAATGAAACCAGGAAGAGAGAATCTCAAATCCAGAAATAGGAGGTGCAATGGATGTGGAAAGCGTGGACAAAAGCATGACATTCGAAATTTCCCGTACATAAAGGAAAGGTAAAGAGTTATTTTATGTTTACTTTTTCTTTTATTGCATTATGTGTGTTTTTTATTTAAAAGAAAATTTCTTGCTTAATTTCATGGTTACAGTGCTTCTGTATTACAACAATCAACTGATATGTTACACAAAGATTCTTTGAGAGAAGCTAGTGAAGAAAATTTTGATGATGAAGATGAATCAGACCAATCATCAGACAATTGACAGAGGTAATATATTCGCTTATATTTATAGCTAGAACAATTTTCAGTCGACATGTACATTCATTTAGGTTCAAATTCAAAAGTATTTTTTTACAAGAAAATGGTACTTAATGTCTAAATTGTTAACTTTATAGTTTTCATGGATATCTAGAACAGCTTAAAATACATTCCACCTATTTCTAAAAAAAAAGTTTCTAAATGCTTTCAGGTATTATGTGAGAAGGGTGGTATATCTGGGAGCTCGTCAAGTGCTATCACAATGTATGGGGCAAGAACAAAAAGTACCTTGCAGTTCTTCAACAGTTACTTGAGGTTGAAGAGAATTCTTTGGATGTTAATTTTATTATGAGAATGTGTTTCTCCAAGACTTTGAACCGTCTGATGCAGTGAATGTATTTTTTTTTTTTTAGGTCTCTAAAGATGAAAATCTTATTACTTATCTTCATACTCTGTAGAAAGAATATTATCTCAAAAAAATTGTAAAAAGAATCCAGGCTCACTTAAGCGGTAGTGAACCTTTGTTCTCTGCATGTTTTTTCCCCTCTATATAGTTGCAGTGGAGTTTAATTAAGTTTGAGTTTGGTGCCAGCATGGAGCAAATGGGGACCACTAATTAATCAAGTGGGGAATACTAATTAATCAGTTTCCTCTTAAAAATTTAACAAGTGGGAACCACTAATTAATCAGCCCCGATTCCTTTCTCCAATCCGACGCTTGAGATTCTAGGTCGCATGACATCTCTTGCGGCTTGGCCGCAATAGAAAATTTATATATATATATATATATATATATATATATATATACACACACACACACACACACACACACACACACACACACACACACACACACACATATTTACAAATGAAAAAAGACCATCGTCTTCCCCCTCCTACCGGCTCCCACCTGGCCCCTTCCTCCATATAAATATATATACATATATACACATGTAATAATAATAGACCACCATCTTCCCCCTCCTATCGGCTCTCGCCTACCCCTTCCTCCAGGCGAACAAGCCAAGTACATATCACACAATTATCATACAACTGGACACATGATATTTATGTCGTATGTAAATAAATGAAATAGTTCTTATCGGTTATATACAATATGCATATGTATCAACCTTATTATATGCAAAATCCATGTTGTATAGGATTGTTACCACATCAAGAGTTTATCATAAGCTACTTGTATAGAGGTTTCATTTTACTTTCTTCTTACTCATAGATTATAGATAAATCTCACTTGTCTTCTATATAAGTTGAATTTTGAATGTTAACATGTGATTATGCCCTCCCTAAAGTTTCACAATATCGGAAAGTGCAAGGAATTTAACCACCTCTCAACATGAGTTCTATGTACACCATCATGAAGAATTCATTAGCTAGTTACTTCTAAATTCGACCATTGGCTAATATTTCGACTCATTCAATTAGAAAAAAATGACACTAGCTTCATGATACTAGATTACTTCTATACTACATGAAAGTTATCCCCGAATTCCTTCAATTTCTCATCAAGTTCATACATTATTTACTTGAAATCTAGTAATGTTAATAACTTAATTTATGTGTATGATAGTCTACTCACATGAACTTGAGAATCTTCAACACTAGGGTGGCCTGAATACGATCCCGAGAAGAAATTCCGTGGAGATCCCTAATCAACGCCATGGTGGAGCTCTAATTAGCTTCAGTTTATAGAAATCAACATAATAGACTTATAAAGTTTAGATTTTTTACTCTAATTATCTTGGTTCTCAAGAGAATTTTGGATTAAGAGTAGAAGGTCCACTAGCACCACTCTAATAAAAATCCTAGCAAATGGGCCAAGGCTTTCCCTTCCCGCCTCCGGGGTGCTCGCCTGACTGGCCTCCGGCAGGCCGATTTTGCTTGCAGAATGGGGCTGGCGCGCCTTGCTCTGCTGCGCGCGCCGGGGGGCCTGGCCGCACGTTGGGTCTGGCTGCGTTCGCCTCTTCGTGGTTCTGTGGACGCGCGCCTGCGCCTCAGCAGCAGGGGAGAAGGGGTAAGGGAGGAGGAGAGGTGGTGATGTGGGTGGGGGAGGATGAGAAGGAGCAGAAGAGGATTTCAGATCTGAAAAGAGTGTTGGAAGTGACCAACCCTAATTAATTCACCTTTGAGTTCTCTTTCTAAGCCACTTGGCTATTCCAAATAATAATGCAATCCTTGCCCTCCATTCCCATCTCTTATGCCAACTTACTCCCTCCACTCACCCCTAACATTAAAATATAGTATGGCAATTATTCTATTTTTTATTTACTAAAATATCATAATATCTCAATATATACCTATGTGTATAATACCTGCATAAGTACTTAATGTGTGTGTGTGTGTGTGTAATTTTTTTTAAGAAAATAACAATTTAAATAAAATTTACATCCGTTAATTCGATGATTAGGGTGTGGAAAGATATTAAATAAAATCGGTTGTTACATAAGGAAAGTGACTCAAGGATTTTACATGTATATCTCTAGATTTAATAAAATTCATACATACATGAAGCAAAGTCAATAAAATAATCTACAAGAAAATCATACATGTAACAAAAAAATGCATTATAAATTGAATATATATGCAAATACAAGAATCATCAAAATAGCATGTACACATATAACAAAGCCACAAATGAGTACACAAAGTGTATGAATCATGTTAAAATCAATGGTTTATCTTAAAAGCTATACAAGTGCATTGTAGGTTTTACAACAATTGCATCTAAACATATAAACATAATCATGCAAATCATAAGATGCTACAAATTATTAATAGGAAGCATATAAAAATAATATAAATAGAGGATAGAGATAGTTCCAATACCAGTAGAGGTAGTCTATATTTTTTCAAAACTAGGTGGTCCTCCCACCTACACTCCTTGATAGTGATGCATTCATGAATATTGTTCATTAGTCTCTGATTGCATCCACACGAAGACATCAAGCCTCTCACGTCTTGTGAGAACCTACACCTACATCAAAAATAATAGGAGTGGATTTTGGTACCCAAACTTTTTGGTTCCTTGAGGGTTAGTACCATTGCGAACCCAAACATTTTTATATGAAAAATTTGGAGAATTTAATCTATCATAAAAAATTTTACAAGGTGACTTTTACGGCCACAATGTGTGCAAGTGTACACTCTAGCATACATGTGGCATGTGTATGAACATGGTGTGCAAGTGGTGTATGCCATGGAGGGTGTGCATGCTATATGGAGCATGTTTCTTGCGAAATATTGATTCCAATTTTTTGTGGTCAACGGCACATTGGCTCAAAGTGGAGCCTAAACAATCAATATTTTTCTTTAAAATACAAATATCATTTTCAATAATAGGAGAAAAAAACAACATGAGTATGAGAAATAAAATCTTTTTTCACTTTGAAAATAGGAATAGAAATTTTTCTTTTTCAACTAAATTGTTTTTCAAAGAATCTTTCTATAGAAATACAATCTATTTCTTTATAAATCAAAATAATTTTGTTTTTCAAAGAATAATTTTATTTTAAAACAAAATTAAGTTTTGAGGATATAATATCATTTTTCTTTAAAACAAAATCAAGTTGAGCTTTCAAGGAATCTTTTTCATTCAAAATCACATCTTTTTCTTCTAAGACACAATCCAGTTTAGAACATAAAAGCTTATTTTTCTTAAAATCATATCCTTCTCTTTTGAAATTTTTTCTTTTTCTTTCAAAACAAAATCTAATTTTAAGGACAAAGAATCATTTTTCTTTTTCAATTAACCTTTATTTTTCAAAAATTTATATTTTCCAAATAAATTCTCACAAAACAAAACAAGCTCATCATTCAACATATGTGCATCCTCACTAGATATATCATCATTAGATGTACTTGCACAATCATTAATGTTGGATTCTGAATTTACCTCAAGAGAGTCATTCCCTTGGACTATATAGCAAGCTTGATCAGAATCATCTTCACTAGGCTCTCTCTCCAAATTATTTGAACCTAATCCTTCAAGAGAGATCAACGTGTTTCACACTACAGAAGCGGAATGATAATGAGAAACCATAGAAAGATGAGTATTGCTTAGTGTTTGCTTTAGTGCAATTATGGCTTGTGCATTAACCTCTAAGTATTTTCCATTTTCAATATATGATTTCTTAGTGGTGGCAAGATAAACATGTAATCCTAAGGTTTTAAGATATGAACTCATTTTAAATTTTCATATGTCAATATTATAAATATCAAACATGGGTGGGTGGAGCAAGATAATCCATAAGTGTGTGTAAAACAAATATGTGATTAGCAAATATAAGATCACTTTTAGGTTGTTAAACCAAATATCAGGAGTACTAGCTCTGATACCAATTGAAATTATACCTAGAGGGGAGTGAATAGGTATTGTGCTAATCTAATAGTCAATAATGTGGAAATAAAAACTTTTACACTACTACAATAGATATCCAAAGAGTGAAGCTGAGTTCCCACTAAAGGGCTCTAGAACTTCTCCTTAAGATTCTTCTTTTATAAAAGTTAAGGTGCTTAAATAGCTCTCTTGGATTATGACAAGTATGAGTACACAAACAATATCAAGTATGTATAAATGAATAATAGTAGCAATGCAAGATATAAAAGAGTAGAGTTTAGAGAGAGATAACCAAACACAAACACAAAAATATGTTTCGAGATTCGAGCGCCAAGCTATACGTCTCCGCCTTCACCGCATGAAGGATTTCTATTATCTCCACTTAGGACTCGACAAAGGATATAACCCCTATACAAGAGGTGAATACAAAGCCAAGGCACAAAGCCAATGCACGAGCAAGTTACCTCTACACAAGAGGAAAGGTACAAAGCTAAAGCACAAAGCAATGAAAAAAGTTTTAAAGCCCTTGGTGACAACAAAGATCACAAACAACATCTATCACAATACAAAATTCTAGAGGATAGATTTTGTAATAAATAGCTCAAGCTTGTGACTAAAACAAAGATTTTGAAAAAGAAGCACAAAAGAAAACACTTGAAAAAACTTCTTAAATGATGCAGAGATTGAAAAATTGAAACTTGAATTCTCAAACTTATTTTCTTTGATTTTCCAAAAACTTCAAAACAAATGAGAAGATGTAAATTTTGAGGCCCAAAAACTTGTTTGAAAACGCAGTTGAATGTACGAAAAATAGCTCTTAAATTTAAAATCTGGCCAAACATCCATTTATATAGGCCAAAATAAAAACTAGCTATTAGGTTCAAAACACAGGCCAGAAAGACCTGTCGGTCGACCGGGCGAATTGACTGCCAATGGTCATATTTTTTGGCCATTGGGGGTTGTCGGTTGACCAGCTAGTCGATCGATAAAACTCGAAAGTTCTACAGGGACAGTTGGTCGACCGGTCAGTCCATCGATCTCTTAACTCTCATGGGATGTGCACGTTGGTGCATATCGGTCGACCAGCTCTAGCCATCGGTTGACCGTGCGGTCGACCGGCAACAGGTCAAAACCAATATTGAAGGGATTTTTAAATGACATTTTGAAACCCATTTAAACTTCAATAAATCTCAATAAATTTCACAAAAATAAGTTCATGTAAATACAATATACCACAAATATGTGTGATCAAAATTTAACACATATTACAAACATATGAACAATTTTTGACATGAAAATTTAAGCTTAAAATAAAAACTGTATTTTTCAAAAACCAAACCTCTAAATAGAAATCCATTTTTTTCAAAACTTATATAAATACAAAAATAAGTTATTGAAACACATTTGAAGCACAATGTGTAAGAATGAAATCCAATACACATAATAAATGATATGGACTTATTTTTGACAAAAGCATCAAAATAAGTTTTGATAAATATAAAACTTAAGCTTAAGCAAGAACTAAATTCACCAAAATAAGTTACATAAATATTTATGAAGCAACACTGTATAAGGATGAAATTCAATACATGTATAAACCAATGTAAACTTGCTTTGATGATGTCTATTCATGAAACCGAAAAACGTATACTTGATAAACCGAAACTTAAAACACATAGAAATAAGTTTCTATAAACAATTGAAGCTCTAATATGTGTGGATGGAACCAACACAAATTCCAAACTATAAAACTTATTCTATGAGATGAAAAGTGTATAAACATAAACTTGTGAAACGAAAACGGTTAAATCGAAAACCAAACTTTTATTTGTGTGTGTGTGTGTGTAAGCTTGTGCACTCAAAACTAATTTATTCTTTACAAGAGATCTAAACTCACAAACTCTATACTCAAGTCTTCTTGTAGATCTTTTTCTCCAAGTAGACTTGGTCCAAACTTGATTCTCCGAGCTAGACTCCTTCTTGAGTGCTTGATATGTTCTATAAGCTTGAGCTCTTGAATCACCATGTGTTAGCTTCAAAGAAGCTAAACACCAATTAAGATCTTGATCAATATCTGAAACTTAAACACAATAAGATCATTAGTATTATAACTAAATGACTTAGTCATCATCAACGCTAGAGTGATGGGCTTTTGGGCCAACATGATTCTCTTCTTCTTTATTGCCCTCCCTCACAACTAGGCTCTTCTTTATCTCTCCCTCTTTCTTTATCAACAAATTCTTTCTCCTCTTTCTTTATAGCCTTCCCTCACGGCTAGGCTCTTCTTTATCTCTCCATCTTTCTCTATCAACAAATTCTCTCCTCCACCTAATCTATCTATTTATATTAATTTTATTCTAATGATCAAAATCTAAGCACAATTCAAGACAGCATAAAACTACTCGGATGATGTAATAATCATACATAGCAATGCATCAAATATTTTATTCGTAAATAAAAAGGTTAATTACAGATACACCCATGTACAATAGACATTGAAGCAGATACACGGCCTCAATTCTTTTATTAGCAGACAGACCTCCTCCTTTCATATTTTTTTAGGGGGATTTCATTTCTGCACACAACCACCGCCGCCACCACCACCAATACTACCACGTACAAGCCCTAGCTTTGCCCATGAGCCTCCACCACAACCCACTAGCACAAACACCATGAACTGCTCCATACAACACAAAAGCAATGAAATCAAAGCAATGAAGTTAGAGGGAAAAGAGTCACCTTTATATAGTAAAAAAATGATAGGGGCCACCAGAGCAGATCTCGAGTAGAGGGAGAGGAGGAGGGGCCGGCGGAATGTATCTGGAGCAGAAGGATAGAAGGAGGGCCCGGCGGAGCGGATTTCGAGGGGTCGGTGGAGCAGATCTTGAGCAGAAGGAGAGGAGGAGGCCCGTCGGAGCCGGAGCGGATCTCGAGGGGCCGGCAGAGCGAATTTGGAGCAGAGGAAGAGGAGAAGATGGGGGGAGAGGGGAGAGAGAGCTCGCGGGGAGGGAGAGGGAAGCCAACGGAGGAGGGGAGATAGAGAATTAAGAGAGACGAGAGAAGCGAGAGAGACGTACGGAATCGATGTAAGCTAGGGTTAAAAATTGATTTTATGAATGGCACGGTTTTTTAAAAGGTTTTGCACATCGGTTCTTCAGAAAACCAACATTAAAAGAAATTTACATGTCAGTTCTATAATGAACCGATTTCTAAAATTAGAACTTTAAACGTCGGTCCTTCAAAGAACCAACGTCTAAAATCTCAATAAAAAATTCAATTTTTCTTTGTAATTTTCCACATTAGTTTACAAAGAAACCAACGTGAAATATTAAGATTCGAAGTCAGTTTAGTTATAAACCGACATGGAATAGTGTAAAAAATATCACATATAATAGTATAATCATTTTATTTTCAAAATTGCCACCACATCTCCTTTTAACATCGGTCTTGACTTCAACCGATATAAGAAGGCCGATGTGAAATTCCTTTTCTGTATTGGTGATTACTCGGTTAATAAGAATGCACGAGGAACACGTAGTTTTTTGGAGATACGAGCACTACCCCCACTCTAGCTACAATGTTTCTTGTGGGACCCATCCTTGATGTGCCGTCGAAGAATAATTGCCAGCTTTGCTCTTCGAAAGATGTTTGGGTCATGTAGACTTCAGCGATCTCATCTGGGAGATCTTTGTAGAGTTTGGTTGCTCTTGGATTTGGATATTCAGCCAAGAAGTCTGCCACTGCTTGTCCTTTCGTAGCTTTCTTTGGCAGGAATTGCATCTCGTATTGTGAGAGCAATATAGCCCATTTCGCCAATTGCCGTTTAGAGATAATGATTTCATCATAAGCAACCTCAAAGGATTAACTTTTGAAATGACGTGAATAGTCTGGCTCACCATGTAGTGTTGCATTTTTTGGACAGCAAAGACTAGGGCTAGACACTCCTTTTCAATCGGGTTGTAATGATGTTACGCTCCGATCATGGTTCTACTTAGGTAGTAGATTGCTTACTCGTGTCCCTGAACGTTGTTTTGGGCTAGTAGGGCTCGAAGAGAATAATTCATAGCTCGAACGTATATTAGGATGGGTTTCCTAAACATTGGAGTTGTAAGGATGGGTGGATGCATGAGGTATTACTTGATTTCATTAAACGCTTCTTAGCAAGCATTGTCCCGAATAAATGAGACTCCTTTCTTCATCAGCTTGGTGAAGGGTTTGCAACGTCCTGAAAGATTCGATATGGAACTCCAAATGTAAGCCAGTCATCCTTGGAACCCTCTAACTTCTCTAAGATTTTTTGGAGGTTGCATCTCTTGGATGACACGGACTTTCTCCGGGTCGAGATAGATTCCTTTGGATGTCACAACGAATCCAAGGAATTTGCCACTACCTACCCCAAGATGGACTTAGTTGGATTCATCTGAAATCACCTAGAGGGGGGGTGAATAGGTGATAATGCTAATCTAATGAACTAAATGCGAAATATAAAAACTAATTGCAATTGCACTTAATGCAACCAATAAGTGATGCACACACAACCAAGCCAAGCATATAAATATGAATGATCAATATGAAATAATGCAAGGCACAATACAAAGAGAGAGAGAGAGAGAGAGAGAGAGAGAGAGAGAGAGAGAGGGTAAGAGTCAATGGATCAAGTGCAAACAATAAGATTTGTTTCGAGGTTCGAGCACCCAGCTCTACATCCCCGCCTTCACCCAGAAGGATTTCGAATCCACTAGCTTGTCCACAAAGGACTCTCACACAGGGAACCTCCACCGAGGATTTGGGGAAATACAATAACTAGGAGTACCCAACTCCTCTCTTTATAACCACAACCTCTCACTAGAGGCAAAGCACCAAGCCTACCAAAACAATCACCTCACAACTTGAGGGATAAGAATAAAGCTACACAAGGATCACCTCACAACTAGAGGGATGCAACCCACTTGCACAACCTCCTCAACGCTATGAGGGAAAGGCACAAAGCCAAGCAAGAATAGGTTTACAACTTGGTGATCAAAAGATCACAAACCAATCTCTTTTTCCACAAATACAAAGACCTATAGATAGGATAGAATGAAGCTCAAGTGTGGAAAACAAAGTGTTTATAACAAAGAAAAATCACTTGGGAAATCTCCACAAAGATATAGAATGATTAGACCAAAACAAGTTCCCAAAAGACTATTTTCTTTGAAATAATGAAACACTTTAAAAAAATAAAGATTGATCTTTTTGGCACAAAGAAACTCTTTTCAAACTTTTATAAACACTAGAGAAAGCTCAGAAATTTTAGACCAAAAATTCTTAAAGAAAACCTCTCTCAAATGAGGTATATAAAGCCTCTTTAAAAATATAGCCGTTGCAGCAAAAAATGGTCAGATTTGACCATCCAGTCGACCGGCCGGTCGACCGGCCAACGGTCAATTTTTGACCGTTAGCAGCTACCGGTCGACCGCCCGGTGACCGCGCGCCCTGAACCAGAGAGCAACGGCTCTCTATGTTGGCCCAAAGGCCATTATCCCAGTTATTTTGATGATAACAAAACATATTTAGTTATGTATTTAATATTTTTGTTTAAAAGGATTTCAGGTTCAAGAACAGATTTTTGACGGCTCCGCTAAAAGACTCACAAGTTTGGACGCCGCAAAAATGAAGATTCCTAAGCTATGCACAACTAGGATGCTTCGGGATCAAGATGATGATGTGAAGATCAAGACAAGATCAAGAAGACAAAGAAAATAAGATTTGTATTTTTATTTTTATTTTAGATATTTTGTCAAAGCTAGATATTAGAAGTAGAGCTATGGGATTATCACACACACACCTCTTAGTTAGGTTCATGGCTTCAAAAAGATTTTCAATTTCCATTTCTAACTTAGTTTTTAAAGTGAACATGTTTTGGAAATAAGCTTTTTAGAAATACAATAGTTTTTGGAAAAACACTTTTATGGAAAAACAAGTTTTTATCAAAGGGATTTTTATCAAACTATTTTAACATGATAGAAGTATGACATATGCTCATACTCTATGTTTTTACAAGTTCCAAAAATTTAACCCAAGACCAAAAACCCAAAACCCAAAATTCTGGTTCTGGAAGTTCTGATATTTCAGAACTCACAGTAACCGGTCGACCGACCCGGTCGACCGATGTGCACAAACTGTGCATGTCTATATCAGTCGACCGGTCCGGTCGACCGAGGCAATTTCGTGTTCACAGGATTTTTCGGTCGACCGCCAGCCCCAACGGTCGGATTTTTGACCGTTGGCGGTCGACCGACCCGGTCGACCGGACTCTGTCAAAAGTTCTGACAGATCCAACAGCTATTTTTTTTCAGGCTGATTCTCTTTTGGGATTTGAGACCAACGATTTTGTGAGGCTGTTTTTGACCCCTATAAATAGAGGGTCACCTCATATTGATAAGACAACAATTACAAAGAAATTCCAAAAAGATTTTACAAGTGCTTTACAAAGAATTTCAATTCTCTTTCTTTTACAAAAGATTTTTCAAAGCCTAAATTCCCAACACCCAACTTGTAGCCTATTCCTCTACCTTCTCTCTAGTTTTTGCACACCACAATCCCAAGTTCTACATCTATATCATTGGCTCTAGGATTGTGCAAGTGAGCTATTTTGATCAAGTGTGATCACCTTTCTTCTTGAGTGAAGTTGTAGAGGCATCGGCCTCAAGGGAGCTAGTGAGCTTCGGGTGGTGTTGCGGCATCACAAGTGTAGGGACAAGTGTGTCCTTGTATTGGCGATCCGGTGGGATCAACGATAGTAGTGCAAATCCTTCAAGTGTGAAGGCGGGGACGTAGAGCGTGGCTCGAACCTCGGAAACACATCCTTGCGTTTGCGTTTGCTCGAATTTTCTCTCAACTCTACTCCTTTTAATTCTTGCACCTTTATTGTTCTATTTATTGCAAGTTTATATTTGTGCTATTTGTGTGTTAAATTTTAAATTCCGCATTATTGCCATAATTCATATAGCCATCACCTATTCACCCCCCCTCTAGGTGATTTCAATTGGTATCAGAGCCTAACCCTACAACTTAGGTCTAACCACCTTAGGGAGATTGTAATATCCCTAACCTAATAGTACTGTATTTTATTTTCTTTAGGTATTTATTACATTTTTATTTACCGAGTATTTTAATGAATCAAGTTGATTTATTATTTTCCTGAGATTATTATTATTAAGTATGGAAATTCTTTTGAGATAATAATTGGTAATTTGATATTTTATGTTTGCCATTATTATTATTAATTGTTAACTTAATTAGTATTCTCATTATTCATTAAGGTTATTATTTATTCTATTTAGTGCTGCTATTATTATTGTCATTATTATTATTAATTAGGATTACTATTATTACCTGTTATTATTAGTATAGAGTTATTAGCATTTATTTGTATTTATTTCTGTGGTGATGACTAATTACCTTTCTTAGTATTTTGCCTACTATTTTTGGTGTCACTATTGATTATTAATATTATTATAGTTATTTCTATTTATTATTATTTGAGTTATTCTCCAAAACCCAATAACCCATCCTATAAATAAATCCTAACTTCTAAACCTAAACTAAAAACCAAATCCTAATCTATCTTCTCTTCTCCCAAGCCGCACCTCCCCCTCGATGGCCGATCCATCAGCAGATTCCCCTCCAGCAGCACCATCTTAAACCTCACCCACTCCATGGCTTGCTGGAGCTCCTCCTCGCCATCGCCGGAGCTGGAGCATACTCCCATCTTGGCCGGCAACACAACCGGATCTTCTCCTTGATGCGCAGCGACAGTACAGCCCACGGCAGATCTGTGGCGAGCGGATCCTCTCCATCGAAGTTCATCGGCCTCCGTCGAAGTCCGTTCGTGCTTCACCCCAACAGCATATTTCACCCTCCAACCTTCCTGCCGCAAGCCAACCTATGGCCATGGCCGGGTTCATCCCATTGGCCAAGCCTGCTGCTCCCACCAGGCCGTGAGCCAGGCCGCATCACGTCCTTCTCCATCCTTTGGCCGAGTATCATGGACAGCACCAAGCCATCTCCTCAAGCCGTGAGTAATCTCCCCTCTTTCCCCTTTATTAATGTTGCATACATAAAGTGGGTTTTATTAAAGGTGCTTGTACATTATATTAAATATTATATTACTGAATGCAATATTAATGAAATAATATATGTTTTTTCATGTGGTGTATTTATGTGTGCGCGGCAAAAATCCTTACTCCGAGCTATTTTCGGGCT
Source organism: Agave tequilana (assembly GCA_038442645.1). Taxonomy (NCBI): domain Eukaryota; kingdom Viridiplantae; phylum Streptophyta; class Magnoliopsida; order Asparagales; family Asparagaceae; genus Agave; species Agave tequilana. The sequence continues at coordinate 22,247 of JAVJIF010006779.1, forward strand.
CTCCGCGGGATGCCGTTGATCGTCGTCGGCGAGCGAGTACGCACCCCACGCCCTTCGCGGCGAGTTGCTCTATCCAACGACACTCTCCTCTCCGCGACCCCGTACGCCTCCGTCGGAGCCTCCGTCGGTGCGCCGCAAATCGGCTCGAGGTTAGCTTTACATTTTATTGTGTGGTGGCATTTGTGTAATAATTAAAAAGTTATATAAATGTGTGAGATTGTGTGTGTGTGTGCGTGAGTGCCTTGGGTTTTTGCATGCATGCATGAGTGAGTTTTATTAAAGGTATTTTTATATTATTTTAATTAATTACATGTTAATAAATTAGTGTGAGTTATCATGTGTGTCTACATTATGTGCATGTATGGGTGTTATAGATACTTATTTGTGCATGCATATTAATTAATGAATAGGTATTTATAGTTAGTAGTATGTATTTATTAATTTAGATATGTATGCATGTGTTTATGTATAATCATGTATAGGTATGCATGATTTATATGCATGTGTTTCTATTCATTGTATAGATGGGTGTGTTGCATTGGCGCGCGCAAGTTCAGGCGAGCGGCAAATCCAGGCCCTTCCGGCGAGCGCGAGATCACCAGCTTGCAGCTGGGCCTTCCCCAGAACCCTGACTACCCTCCCATGCAGTCCGACAGCGAAGAGCGGCACCATAGCGACCGTAACGGCGACTCGCCCGGTAACGTGCAGGTTTCCCAATGTGAGTGTCTCTCTCTTTCTCTCTCTCTCTTTATTTATTAAGTGACCGCAGATATTATTTTATATGTTATGTAAATTGTTGAGTAGATTTCTTATGTTACATGTTTACGTGTGGAGATTGCCGAGCGTGAAGGTGGACGGTCATCTCCCGTTTATTTTACATGTTGGATGTATAGGAATATGATATGCATGATTCTTGATACATGTTAGAACCCCATGGTTGTCCTATGTATATCTAGAGTATTGTTGTAGACATATCAGGATGTAACATGAGGGTAATTGAGATGGATATTGGTGGTAATGACTTGATCTAATAGAACTTAGATGCATGTATATGTTGTGACACCGAGTATTGGGATATCATGTTTGATCTTAATAGAAGTGTGAACCTTTGAGGATTTGAAAATCAGATTGAATTGTTAGAGTGAGAGAGCGGAGCTTGAATATGGATATATGTTGGAATGACAATTATTATATCAGAATCATTGATGTAAATTGATAATTGATGATCATATGACTATTGGGAATCATGAGTTGGTTGTGTTGACTTTGGATTGACCTGGGACTTATGTTATTTACATTGAATGATGATCAATAGTTAGAAATGTCTTTATTAGTGAGTATTTGAGGACATATCAGGTATGACTGAAGTAGTTGAGTAGATATTCTAGATTACATGTGTTTGAGGATGTTTCTTATTTAATATGATTGGGGTATGTGTTTGACTTGTTGATCTCGAGGACATGCATAGTTATTGATTACACCTATTGATAGAGATTGAGTTATGACGATAGTAATCTAGTCGATATCAGCGACCTATATCTTGGAGTTTGATAACAGTTATTATTTGATCTCAGTTATTGAGGGTTATAGGATTAGAACATATTGGTATTGAGGAGAGGACTAATTACAGGTTCTTTGATATGGTAGTTACCATTTTGGATTACACTGATACTGACTGATACTTAATGACTCATGAGGATTATATTGAGAATATAAGTTGATGGAATAGTAATGATATCTCTTTAGTATGGATGGGTGAGATTATGATCAGATTGGTTGAGACTGTTTATTGAGCAGTAGCTAGACTGTTACGGTTATTTTTGTATCCATGTCATTGAAGTTACTAGGAAATGATTGTTTGACTGTAACCAGAGTACAGCCCTATTGTTCATCGTATACACGGTTACTGTTACTGTTACTGTTACTGATATTGTTCACCGTGTATACGATTACTGATTGACTGTTACTGTACTGATATTGTTACCGTCCCGTAGCATCCCAGTAATTGAAATGGCATAAGGTATTGATTATTACTGATGGCATTACCTGACTGATTGCACACTAGACACCTTTTACTGGACCTTAGCATATGACTGTATCACTGTTACTTGACATCTAGTACTCCTGTACCCACTGTATCCATGTCCCATGCAATGTTGACCTGTTAATAGCACAGTCAAAACCGGCGTCCGGCGGTTTGCCGCCTGGTGTCGGGATTGACGAGGATGTATCCCACAATCGTGCTAGCGTCCGGCGGATCTTGAATGGAACTAAGTGCCACACGGAACAAAGTGCCACATCATACACATGGTGGGGGCCACCTCTTGAATCCGTGGGGGCCACCTCTAGAATCCATTCCCCTCAGAGCAAAGTGCCACACGGAGCAAAGTGCCACACTACATACGTGGTGGGGGCCACCTCTTGAATCTGTGGGGGCCACCTCTTGAATCTGCAGGGCCATTTACTGACTGTGCCACCTGGTGTTAGCGTGATATTGCATTCTCAGTGCCTATTAGCATCCACACGCACTTGTATGATGATAACTCCTAGGACTCATATTATTTGGTTCTCTTTCCCTATTCGAACAATGATACCCGCATATCGGAGTTCGAATGAGTTCTACTGGATGTGCGGGCTCCAGGGTGAACTGTCGGATGTCGTGGGACGCCGGTGGGAAAGTGACAAAGATAACGTAGAATGCTGTTGATTGTTATTGATTGATTTGAATGAATACATTGTGCTATTACCCTGAATGGTTACCCTGCCTTATGACACATGACTGTATACATGATTGTAACCAGGACCACATGATTGTAACCAGGACCAGACTTATGACCAGACTTGGATACCAGTTTAGTGACATGTAATGGATACCTATTTGACATTGATTGCATATTTACAGTTGTGCCATTTGACTGCTATCTGTATTTATGTCTTCATCATATGTGTTACTGTTCAGTTATTTATTGTGTTATTTAGTCTTTCTATCTGCAGTTGTCCTTATTATTATATATGCACATGGTTTCTTCTGCACGAGCTGTTTCCCCTTTACACACACACTCATTATGGTCGCGTTCTGACGACCCTGGATTTGCACGTCCAGCTATTGGACGATTGTTTCTAATGTGCAGGTGTTTGATGAGGCGGTACGCTTTACGAGGAGCTTGGGTCCTCTCCCTTTGATTCTGGTATACTTGCATTTTATTCTTATTATTATTCTTTGATTCCTGTATATCACCTTTGACTTCTATTTAGCTGTCATTTTCTTCCTGTTATTCATTGCTTTCATGTGTAGTCTTATATGTATTATTGCAGTGTTCTTTGATCATTATGCTTCCGATTTATAGCTTGTTCAGGTTACAATTGAGGCTTAGCGTATATACGTGGGGTATTATCCTCGCGTATATACGTCGCCATAACGTCTCCGTATCTTTAGGATCGGGGCGTTACAGAGTGGTATCAGAGCCTAGGTTCGACATAAAAGAGAACCTAGTTCCTACCTGTAACCTGACACAGTTATATTGACACTGCAATATACATATACTATTCACGTGATAATATTGACTCCATTTGGAAATTGATCGTCCTCCCTTTGAAAATTCTATTCTTGATCTGTTGATATTCATGATTCCAACACTTCAATTAGAGTGATTTGGATTTCCATCTTGATTTCATCCTTCCTTTCTATTCTATTCCTCCTGATTCTATCTCTTGAGATCGCTTACTCCATGTTGAAGCTGGTAGCAGAGATCAGAGCGCGCAGCGGAATCGTGGTGTCCCAAAGAGGCGATGTAGAAGATTGTTGTGTTCCCTCTTGATCTTTGATTTTTACCATTCCCTACCTTATGTGAATTTCGAGGACGAAATTTTTATTAAGGTGGGTAGAATGTAATATCCCTAACCTAATAGTACTGTATTTTATTTTCTTTAGGTATTTATTACATTTTTATTTACCGAGTATTTTAATGAATCAAGTTGATTTATTATTTTCCTGAGATTATTATTATTAAGTATGGAAATTCTTTTGAGATAATAATTGGTAATTTGATATTTTATGTTTGCCATTATTATTATTAATTGTTAACTTAATTAGTATTCTCATTATTCATTAAGGTTATTATTTATTCTATTTAGTGCTGCTATTATTATTGTCATTATTATTATTAATTAGGATTACTATTATTACCTGTTATTATTAGTATAGAGTTATTAGCATTTATTTGTATTTATTTCTGTGGTGATGACTAATTACCTTTCTTAGTATTTTGCCTACTATTTTTGGTGTCACTATTGATTATTAATATTATTATAATTATTTCTATTTATTATTATTTGAGTTATTCTCCCAAAACCCAATAACCCATCCTATAAATAAATCCTAACTTCTAAACCTAAACTAAAAACCAAATCCTAATCTATCTTCTCTTCTCCCAAGCCGCACCTCCCCCTCGATGGCCGATCCATCAGCAGATTCCCCTCCAGCAGCACCATCTTAAACCTCACCCACTCCATGGCTTGCTGGAGCTCCTCCTCGCCATCGCCGGAGCCGGAGCATACTCCCATCTTGGCCGGCAACACAACCGATCTTCTCCTTGATGCGCAGCGACAGTACAGCCCACGGCAGATCTGTGGCGAGCGGATCCTCTCCATCGAAGTTCATCGGCCTCCGTCGAAGTCCGTTCGTGCTTCACCCCAACAGCATATTTCACCCTCCAACCTTCCTGCCGCAAGCCAACCTATGGCCATGGCCGGGTTCATCCCATTGGCCAAGCCTGCTGCTCCCACCAGGCCGTGAGCCAGGCCGCATCACGTCCTTCTCCATCCTTTGGCCGAGTATCATGGACAGCACCAAGCCATCTCCTCAAGCCGTGAGTAATCTCCCCTCTTTCCCCCTTTATTAATGTTGCATACATAAAGTGGGTTTTATTAAAGGTGCTTGTACATTATATTAAATATTATATTACTGAATGCAATATTAATGAAATAATATATGTTTTTTCATGTGGTGTATTTATGTGTGCGCGGCAAAAATCCTTACTCCGAGCTATTTTCGGGCTCTCCGCGGGATGCCATTGATCGTCGTCGGCGAGCGCGTACGCACCCCACGCCCTTCGCGGCGAGTTGCTCTATCCAACGACACTCTCCGCGACCCCGTACGCCTCCGTCGGAGCCTCCGTCGGTGCGCCGCAAATCGGCTCGAGGTTAGCTTTACATTTTATTGTGTGGTGGCATTTGTGTAATAATTAAAAAGTTATATAAATGTGTGAGATTGTGTGTGTGTGTGCGTGAGTGCCTTGGGTTTTTGCATGCATGCATGAGTGAGTTTTATTAAAGGTATTTTTATATTATTTTAATTAATTACATGTTAATAAATTAGTGTGAGTTATCATGTGTGTCTACATTATGTGCATGTATGGGTGTTATAGATACTTATTTGTGCATGCATATTAATTAATGAATAGGTATTTATAGTTAGTAGTATGTATTTATTAATTTAGATATGTATGCATGTGTTTATGTATAATCATGTATAGGTATGCATGATTTATATGCATGTGTTTCTATTCATTGTATAGATGGGTGTGTTGCATTGGCGTGCGCAAGTTCAGGCGAGCGGCAAATCCAGGCCCTTCCGGCGAGCGCGAGATCACCAGCTTGCAGCTGGGCCTTCCCCAGCACCCTGACTACCCTCCCATGCAGTCCGACAGCGAAGAGCGGCACCATAGCGACCGTAACGGCGACTCGCCCGGTAACGTGCAGGTTTCCCAATGTGAGTGTCTCTCTCTCTTTATTTATTAAGTGACCGCAGATATTATTTTATATGTTATGTAAATTGTTGAGTAGATTTCTTATGTTACATGTTTACGTGTGGAGATTGCCGAGCGTGAAGGTGGACGGTCATCTCCCGTTTATTTTACATGTTGGATGTATAGGAATATGATATGCATGATTCTTGATACATGTTAGAACCCCCATGGTTGTCCTATGTATATCTAGAGTATTGTTGTAGACATATCAGGATGTAACATGAGGGTAATTGAGATGGATATTGGTGGTAATGACTTGATCTAATAGAACTTAGATGCATGTATATGTTGTGACACCGAGTATTGGGATATCATGTTTGATCTTAATAGAAGTGTGAACCTTTGAGGATTTGAAAATCAGATTGAATTGTTAGAGTGAGAGAGCGGAGCTTGAATATGGATATATGTTGGAATGACAATTATTATATCAGAATCATTGATGTAAATTGATAATTGATGATCATATGACTATTGGGAATCATGAGTTGGTTGTGTTGACTTTGGATTGACCTGGGACTTATGTTATTTACATTGAATGATGATCAATAGTTAGAAATGTCTTTATTAGTGAGTATTTGAGGACATATCAGGTATGACTGAAGTAGTTGAGTAGATATTCTAGATTACATGTGTTTGAGGATGTTTCTTATTTAATATGATTGGGGTATGTGTTTGACTTGTTGATCTCGAGGACATGCATAGTTATTAATTACACCTATTGATAGAGATTGAGTTATGACGATAGTAATCTAGTCGATATCAGCGACCTATATCTTGGAGTTTGATAACAGTTATTATTTGATCTCAGTTATTGAGGGTTATAGGATTAGAACATATTGGTATTGAGGAGAGGACTAATTACAGGTTCTTTGATATGGTAGTTACCATTTTGGATTACACTGATACTGACTGATACTTAATGACTCATGAGGATTATATTGAGAATATAAGTTGATGGAATAGTAATGATATCTCTTTAGTATGGATGGGTGAGATTATGATCAGATTGGTTGAGACTGTTTATTGAGCAGTAGCTAGACTGTTACGGTTATTTTTGTATCCATGTCATTGAAGTTACTAGGAAATGATTGTTTGACTGTAACCAGAGTACAGCCCTATTGTTCATCGTATACACGGTTACTGTTACTGTTACTGTTACTGTTACTGATATTGTTCACCGTGTATACGATTTCTGATTGACTGTTACTGTACTGATATTGTTACCGTCCCGTAGCATCCCAGTAATTGAAATGGCATAAGGTATTGATTATTACTGATGGCATTACCTGACTGATTGCACACTAGACACCTTTTACTGGACCTTAGCATATGACTGTATCACTGTTACTTGACATCTAGTACTCCTGTACCCACTGTATCCATGTCCCATGCAATGTTGACCTGTTAATAGCACAGTCAAAACCGGCGTCCGGCGGTTTGCCGCCTGGTGTCGGGATTGACGAGGATGTATCCCACAATCGTGCTAGCGTCCGACGGATCTTGAATGGAACTAAGTGCCACACGGAACAAAGTGCCACATCATACACATGGTGGGGGCCACCTCTTGAATCCGTGGGGGCCACCTCTAGAATCCATTCCCTTCTGAGCAAAGTGCCACACGGAGCAAAGTGCCACACTACATACGTGGTGGGGGCCACCTCTTGAATCTGTGGGGGCCACCTCTTGAATCTGCAGGGCCATTTACTGACTGTGCCACCTGGTGTTAGCGTGATATTGCATTCTCAGTGCCTATTAGCATCCACACGCACTTGTATGATGATAACTCCTAGGACTCATATTATTTGGTTCTCTTTCCCTATTCAAACAATGATACCCGCATATCGGAGTTCGAATGAGTTCTACTGGATGTGCGGGCTCCAGGGTGAACTGTCGGATGTCGTGGGACGCCGGTGGGAAAGTGACAAAGATAACGTAGAATGCTGTTGATTGTTATTGATTGATTTGAATGAATACATTGTGCTATTACCCTGAATTGTTACCCTGCCTTATGACACATGACTGTATACATGATTGTAACCAGGACCACATGATTGTAACCAGGACCAGACTTATGACCAGACTTGGATACCAGTTTAGTGACATGTAATGGATACCTATTTGACATTGATTGCATATTTACAGTTGTGCCATTTGACTGCTATCTGTATTTATGTCTTCATCATATGTGTTACTGTTCAGTTATTTATTGTGTTATTTAGTCTTTCTATCTGCAGTTGTCCTTATTATTATATATGCACATGGTTTCTTCTGCACGAGCTGTTTCCCCTTTACACACACACTCATTATGGTCGCGTTCTGACGACCCTGGATTTGTACGTCCAGCTATTGGACGATTGTTTCAAATGTGCAGGTGTTTGATGAGGCGGTACGCTTTACGAGGAGCTTGGGTCCTCTCCCTTTGATTCTGGTATACTTGCATTTTATTCTTATTATTATTCTTTGATTCCTGTATATCACCTTTGACTTCTATTTAGCTGTCATTTTCTTCCTATTATTCATTGCTTTCATGTGTAGTCTTATATGTATTATTGCAGTGTTCTTTGATCATTATGCTTCCGATTTATAGCTTGTTCAGGTTACAATTGAGGCTTAGCGTATATACGTGGGGTATTATCCTCGCGTATATACGTCGCCATAACGTCTCCGTATCTTTAGGATCGGGGCGTTACAGAGATCCATATTTGGCTATATACATTTTTGTTGTATTTACATTTGCTTGTGCATTCATGGCATCCATGGACTTTTCTAGCATTAAATCCCCACCCAAATTTGATGGCTTGAACTTTCCCATTTGGAAAGTCAAGATGAACTTATTTTTGAAATCCTTAGGTGTTAGGGTAGCTAGGGCCATTACCAAAGATTTTATTGAACTCACTAGTGATGAGAGCACATGGTCCGAGGATACTTCCAAAGACTATGAGGCTAATGCTAGGGCACAATATGCATTAACCCAAGCATTGAATGAGGATGACCTTGCACGCATAATTAATTGTAAATCCGCATTTGAGGTTTGGAACATACTCATTGTGACTCATGAGGGAACGTCTCAAGTCAAGAGAGCCAAAGTTGACTTGCTACGTTCTCAATATGAGAACTTTTACATGTTTGAAAATGAGAGCATTGATGATATGCTCACCCGTTTTACAAAAATAACTAATGCTCTTTCTTCCTTAGGCGACAAGATTGATAATGATCAAAAGATAAGGAAAGTGATTAGAGCTCTTCCCAAAGCTTGAGAAGTCAAGGCGACCACACTCAAGGAGCTCAACGACAAAGAGGAGATGGACTTCTCCGGCTTCATCGGAAATCTCAAGACGCATGAGATGGAGATGAAAGTTAGAGAAGAGAGGGAGGCACCAAAGAAGAAGACGATTGCCTTCAAAGCCACTCCTACTACCATTGAGGAAGACGACTCATCCGAAGATTGCGATGAGGATTTCGCCATGCTCATCCGTAAGGTGGGCAAGATGTTCTACAAGAAGGGAAGAAAAAGTAACTTCCGAAGAGGGAAACCTCAAGGAAGATTCGAGAAGAAAAGAGAGGAGCCCGGCCCTTGCTTTCATTGCAAGAAGATCGGTCACCTCATAGCCGATTGCCCCGCTCTACAAGCAACCACATCCAAGAATGGGCAAAGAAAGAAGAAAGCTTTGGCCGCTACATGGGATGACTCAGAGTCGAATCCGAAGAGGAGCACGACGCCGCTAACATGTGCTTTATGGCACAAGGTGAGGATTCATCTAAGGTATGTCTAGAAACTTCTATTGATGATGATGATCTCACAATGGATGAACTTGCTAAATTTTTTGAAGAATTGCAACATAGGTATGAAATTTCACAATCTCATAATAAGAAATTGAAAAAGGAAAATGATGTTTTGAAGAACAAACTTGAAATTTGTTTAAAAGAGAAAAATGAGTTATCTAGTTCTTTTGAAAAATTGAAAAATGATTTTGATAAGTATAAGGTAGCTAATAAAGGAAAACTCCCATGATTTCTAGTAATAAAAATATTTTTGTTGAAATTCAAAAACGTGTTGATTCTTTAGATAACACTTTAAAGAAATGTGCATTTGATCTTAACAAGCTTGCATCTAAATTTCCTAAGGGAGTAGCCCAAGGGAAACATGTTCATCATAAACACTCTACACATAAACATGCACACACACATAACCATGCATTTATGTATAGTAGTGGTAGAGTTTTTATTTGCACGTATTGTGGCCGCAAAGGCCATTTAGAAAAGTTTTGCTATGCTAAGAATAATGTAAAGAATAAATTTGTTTGGGTTCGCCCCGGATCTAACCCCAAAGGACCCACTAAGATTTGGGTACCAAAAGAGCCACCGAATTTAAATGATACAGGTATAGGTGGATCTACCCCCTCCAAGACTTAGGAGGAAGTGGTGCCTGGGTGGTTGATGCATCGGAGCTTAAAGAACAAATCGTGCATGCATCACTATCGTGGAGGCACCTATTTTGGAGATTGCCCTTAAATTGGTAACATCTCCATTTAAAAGTTTTTGATTTTTAGTCATGTATACATATGTATAGAATTGATAGTTTGCTTTTGTACTCCATTGATATATGCTTGTATAGAACTACTTTTCTATCATATTGTATATGTGCCTTGTGTTAACTTCTATATCTTTTGTTTCATGCCTTGTTTATTGAATGTCCACATGTATAGTTTATAATTTGTGATTATATACTTGTATACATATACACATTATTTTCATAAATAAAAATAAACATTTGCAAAATTTCCTATTTAAACAAACACCTTAAAGATGGCAATTGCGCACCTCAACTCATTCAAGAGGAATCAAGAGGATGAAGTTCAGAACCCGTCACTGGGTATTCGGCTTCAACATCTTTAAAATCTTTGTTTAAATGTGAAAATAAAATTTAAAAGGGATTGCATGAATTTTGATGTTGTAATAACTTAATAAAGATTTAAAACCTGTTGGTGTATTCCTATATGTTTAATATATCATACCTATTTTGACTACAAATTTCTTTAAAATTTTTTTTTGGGCCAGATGCTGTTAACAGATTTCAGGCAAAGCCGGTCGACCGACCTATAAAGCCCCAGTCGACCGACTCTGCCTGAGAAGAAATTTTTATTTTCTTTTTTGTTACCGGTCGACCGACCATAATCCCGGTCGACCGCTGCAGACCTGCAGAGCTCTCGGGATAAATCGGTCGACCGTGCCGGTCGACCGCTCTATATTTACAGAGCTCTCGGGTTGTTTCGGTCGACCGGACCGGTCGACCGATCGTCGATTTCAGCCCTAATCTGTTATAAATTTCCACTTTTTTTCTCTCTCTCTCTCACTTTTCTCAGCGAACCGGAGTTTCCCCTTTCCCTCAAAAAAAAAATTTTCTTTCTCTCCAATCACTCAACCGATCTCCAATTAACTTTAAACCCTCCTTAAACTCCTTCTTCTACTTCCAGAACTTCAATTTCAGGATCATCCATCCGCTGGATTCGGAGAAATTCGGTTTTCACTGATCTAGGGTTTCAGTTCTTCAAGATTAAGGTAAAAATCTGATTTTTGACTCTGTTTTCATATCTTGCTTTGGAATCAACTATCTATTGTCATCAATTCTAGGTTTCTAAGCATCTAGATCGTGCCATAACTTGATTAAACCTAAAAATTCCATTTTTTTCATCATGCCACCTAAACGTTCCCGATCTGAGAAGGGAAAGGAAGTTGCACTACCTTCCTCCCAAGCTCCTAGACCCATTCGCCCCTTCCTAAATGATCTTGCTGCTGATCGATACTCCCATCTCTCCACTAGAAATATCAACTCGGGGAGATTTGTTGTTATCCAAGATTTCGAACACTTGAATATTCCACACATCCTGCAGTCCAACAATTTAGTGGAATTTTTGACCATCAAGGAGCAAGTTTACACCTCTCTTGTTCCTTACTTTTATGCTAATTTTGAATTTGATGGTAATCGTATCACATCTAGGGTTTTAGGCAGAGACATCGACATTTCTATCGATCGATTTGCTAGGATTCTGCATCTCTCCACTGGTGGAGCAGATGTGTATACCCATGATCTGCATGACTTTGAATTTCCTGAGGGTGAGTCTTCGCTCACCGCATCTACTCTTATCCACGGGGATGACAACCCCGGTCTAGTAAGGAACGAAGTTGTGAGTAGGTACACTCTCACTGCTCAGGTCCTTGCTAAGATTATTTTCTTCAACATTGTCCCCAAGCATGGTGAGTATAGCCACGCTAGGGGTTGCGTACCTTTGATTATCTATTGCCTTCTTCGAGGCATTAAGGTTAACTTTCCTAGAGTCATAGCCTCTCACATGGCTTCTGATCAGATTCGTACTGCGGGTAGAAGCTTGCCCTACGGCATGCTAATTACCCATCTTCTTAGGGCTCTTGATTTTGATCTTTCTGCCGAAAGTCCCTCCAATCCTTTGACCAACATCAACGGAGTTGTCCTGAAGATGATGGAAGCTCAGCTGCGTAGACACGCTCCTGTGCAACCACCTATTCCTCTTGTTGGTCCTGGCTCATCTTCTGCACCTGGATCCTCTTCCTCTTCAGCCCCTGTTTTTCCTCCTGAGTTTCAGGCCCTTCTCTCTCCGGAGGTCCGCTCTCAGATCGAGGCACATCAGGCCTGGGTTGAGAAGCGCGACGCAGCTATTCGTGCGGAGTTGGATGCTCGTGCCATTCAGGATGCTGCTTTTCGGGCGGAGATCCGGAACAACATGTCTTATTTTGCTGAGTCCATGAGATTCGTGGACGTTCAGTTTCAGGCTTTTTTCACAAAATTTGACATGCTCGTTCCTGACCGTACTCCGATTGCTTGTCGACTCCCAGCCACCGGTCCTCCATTCCCTCCCAGAGCTCGTTCGTCTGTTCCACCACCGCGCACCAGAGTAGATGGCATGGATCCAGAGGAGGTTGCTTCTTCCTCAGAGGAAGAAGATGGTGGTGACAAGAAGATGGCTGAGGGCTCTGCTGCACAGGGCTCATCTGAGCATGCCGACGACGAGGAGGACGAGGATGCTGGAGATGATGATGATGCTGCTGAGTGACCTCCCCTTTTGATGATGTCAAAAAGGGGGAGAGTTATTTGGGGAGAGTTATCTTGAGAGAGATATTTTGTGATGTATAATACTTTATTTGTGTTTGGACATGTAGTATTTACTTTTATTTTGCTTTGGACATGTATTTTTTTAGTATGTGTTGTGGACATGGACATGGTTATTTACTTTATGCGTATCTTTTGTTTTTTGTGTATCTCTTATCTATGTCATGTATGAACTCATTTTCTTCATGTATGATATGACATGAGTATTTGGTATTATTTGTTGGCATGGAAATATGGTGTTTACCATTTACATATGTTTTCCTATATATGCATGTGTTGAGGGGGAGCTTCATTTGAAGTCTCTACCCAAATATTTTGTGATAACTACATATGTTTTGCCATCATCAAAAAGGGGGAGATTGTTGGCCCAAAGGCCATTATCCCAGTTATTTTGATGATAACAAAACATATTTAGTTATGTATTTAATATTTTTGTTTAAAAGGATTTCAGGTTCAAGAACAGATTTTTGACGACTCCGCTAAAAGACTCACAAGTTTGGACGCCGCAAAAATGAAGATTCCTAAGCTATGCACAACTAGGATGCTTCGGGATCAAGATGATGATGTGAAGATCAAGACAAGATCAAGAAGACAAAGAAAACAAGATTTGTATTTTTATTTTTATTTTAGATATTTTGTCAAAGCTAGATATTAGAAGTAGAGCTATGGGATTATCACACACACACCTCTTAGTTAGGTTCATGGCTTCAAAAAGATTTTCAATTTCCATTTCTAACTTAGTTTTTAAAGTGAACATGTTTTGGAAATAAGCTTTTTAGAAAGACAATAGTTTTTGGAAAAACACTTTTATGGAAAAACAAGTTTTTATCAAAGGGATTTTTATCAAACTATTTTAACATGATAGAAGTATGACATATGCTCATACTCTATGTTTTTACAAGTTCCAAAAATTTAACCCAAGACCAAAAACCCAAAACCCAAAATTCTGGTTCTGGAAGTTCTGATATTTCAGAACTCACAGTAACCGGTCGACCGACCCGGTCGACCGATGTGCACAAACTGTGCATGTCTATATCAGTCGACCGGTCCGGTCGACCGAGGCAATTTCGTGTTCACAGGATTTTTCGGTCGACCGACCCGGTCGACCGCCAGCCCCAACGGTCGGATTTTTGACCGTTGGCGGTCGACCGACCCGGTCGATCGGACTCTGTCAAAAGTTCTGACAGATCCAACAGCTATTTTTTTTCAGGCTGATTCTCTTTTGGGATTTGAGACCAACGATTTTGTGAGGCTGTTTTTGACCCCTATAAATAGAGGGTCACCTCATATTGATAAGACAACAATTACAAAGAAATTCCAAAAAGATTTTACAAGTGCTTTACAAAGAATTTCAATTCTCTTTCTTTTACAAAAGATTTTTCAAAGCCTAAATTCCCAACACCCAACTTGTAGCCTATTCCTCTACCTTCTCTCTAGTTTTTGCACACCACAATCCCAAGTTCTACATCTATATCATTGGCTCTAGGATTGTGCAAGTGAGCTATTTTGATCAAGTGTGATCACCTTTCTTCTTGAGTGAAGTTGTAGAGGCATCGGCCTCAAGGGAGCTAGTGAGCTTCGGGTGGTGTTGCGGCATCACAAGTGTAGGGACAAGTGTGTCCTTGTATTGGCGATCCGGTGGGATCAACGATAGTAGTGCAAATCCTTCAAGTGTGAAGGCGGGGACGTAGAGCGTGGCTCGAACCTCGGAAACACATCCTTGCGTTTGCGTTTGCTCGAATTTTCTCTCAACTCGACTCCTTTTAATTCTTGCACCTTTATTGTTCTATTTATTGCAAGTTTATATTTGTGCTATTTGTGTGTTAAATTTTAAATTCCGCATTATTGTCATAATTCATATAGCCATCACCTATTCACCCCCCCTCTAGGTGATTTCACTCTAGCCGGTCGACCGCTCGGTTGACTGGAGCAAACCCGAGAGTGGGTTGCTCACAGTCGGTCGACCGGCTCAATGGGCTGGCTGCGTGCACATATCTGTGCACGTTCGGTCGACCGCTACGATCGACCGGCTCCTGGTCTGGTCGACCGCACGATCGACCGCCAGAGCCTGGCAGTTCAGATTTAGGGATTGAAAACTTAGGTTTTTAATGGCTTAAAAATTCCCATAAAATCTCTAAAATTCCACAAAAATAGTTTTATCATTATACATTGAAATATAAACTTGTGTGAAAAATTTCAACACAAATTTCAAACATTTTGACCATTTTTGTGTTATGGAAATATTGTCGAAAACCAAAACCCGTATTTTTTCAAACTTAGATTTTCAAATGAACATCCGATTTTTCCAAACTCATTCAAATACAAAAACATGATATTTAAATACTTTGAAGCATGATGCATATGGATAGAAATCCAATATACATGAAACATATACATATCATAGTTTTTGACTTTATTTCCAAAAATAATGTTTTGTTAAAAATACAAAACACCAAACCACATGAATAGGTAAGTCAAAATAAGTTTGTCTAGGAAGTTAATAATGCATGTATATAGAATGAATCTACTATACGTAAACCATGTAAACTTGTTTTGAATCTATCTATTCATAAAAACCAATCTCGGTTAAACCAAAAACCGAAAAACGAATCCAAAACATGAAACGTGTGTGTATTGTGAACTTGAGCATATCATACTATTCTAATCTTTACAAATGGATCTAAACACAAAACTAAACTAGGTACCGAGGTCTTCTTGTAGAGCACCGTCTCCAAGCTGACTCGATCCAAAAACTCCGTGATCCACCGAGCTAGACTCCAACGAGTGCTATGTAAGATCTTGACGCTCGGGCTCTGGAATCACCATGTGAAAGCTTCCAAACCATCTTGTTGAAGCTAATCACCTACTAATATCTTGAATAAAGATCTGAAACTAAAATCACAAGATTATTAGTACACATAACTACATGAGTTAATCATCATCAAAACTAGAGTGGAAGGCCTTTGGGCCAACAATCTCCCCCTTTTTGATGATGACAAAACTCATGGAGTTATATATGCATGAATTAAAGTTAAGCTTCAAAGAAGCTCCCCCTTAACTGATGCATCACAATAAACATATATATATATGCAATGAAAATTAAAACATGAGAATGCATAGATATGCATAAAACTATGAAATGCATATAAACAGGCTCTTGATATCAATAGATATGTATAAAACAATAAAATGTATAAAACATGCTCTTTATACCAAATGAAAGGTAAAACAAATTATTTCTTCTTTTTCTTAATTTCATAAATATGTTCTCTTTAAAGAATGCTTTTGATACCAAAATTACATAATGCTCTTGATACCAATAATAAAACATGTTCTCAATATCAAACATGAAACAAAGATCATGCATAAATCATGCATATAAACTCAAATTCTTCTCCCCCTTTTTGTCAATCATCAACAAAGGGTAAACGCCAAACCAATAAAAATTATTCTTCTCCCCCTTTTTGTTCAAAACAAAGAATCAATAAAGGGTGACATCAAACAAATTAATAATAAGAATATGAAGGCAATGTAAATCAAAACATTTTTATATCAATATGAAAACATATACCAATTGATAGTAAAAACAAAATCTTGATACCAATTGATAAGTAAACAACTAACATACCAATTATAAATAAACAATCTTTTTCCATCATAAAGTATGGGAGTGAAAATCAAATACCAATTGAAAGATGAAATACAAGTTTTCTCTCCCTTTATGAAAAATCAACTAAAATAATGATAAAAAAATTTTATTTTTTATAAGCTTATGCATTGTTATTAAAATATCAATTGAAACATCAATTGAAACATGATAGGCATTAAAAGTCAAGCTTATCAAACTCAAAATTTGTGCTTGAAAAATATAGAGATATAGTACGCACAAATAAAACATCTATATGTATGAAAAATTAGATACCAATCAAAATTGATACTCTTTGAAATGTAAGCATACAAACATAAAAATATATGAGTATACAAGAAACATCAATATTGATACCAATTGAAAGATTCCAATGATACCAAATGAAACAACAATAATATCAAGTGTATATCTCATATTTCTATCCTCCCAACTCATGCTCATGTTTAACTGATTTTCAATACAAAGCATACATAGGCAAGGTCTCCCATCCAACCACCCTTAGACGGATAGGGTTTTCAAAAAAAGGTTTGAAAATATAGTATGTTTGAAAACTTTACCATAACGAAGAATACCGCAACTAGTTAAATGGAAAAACTTGTTAACTAGTACGAAATCCTTCAAGTAAGGAATAAAACAAAATTATATTTCATGAATCACATGGCACTAAACACTCGAAGTCAATAAGACACATATCATACTCATGAAAACAAAATCATGAGAAACCATCAAATAAGGTGAGTGTACAAGTGTAATGTGAAACACATAAACATGAAAATAGACATTCAAGCTCAATATTCCTCAAAACATGAAAATCATCAAAACTCGATTTCTTCAAGGCATATGTATGTCAAGTATAAACTAAAGTATACATACATATCCAAAACATAGCGAGTCCACAAATATATATGCATTAAGGCACGTGGCTCAAAGGATGTATATGTATAGATATTAGTTTGGACAAGATAGACATATACATGTAGTTAAAACATATGAACATGAAAACATGGATAAAATGGGAATACAAGTCAAATGTATGAATCATCAAAACTAGACTATACTAGCACATCTAATGGGTACAAATGAGCGTTCAAGCACAAACATATAATGATCTATTTGTGGCCCACTATATGTACAAGTATATATCCTAGTCTTAATGAAAACTAACATTTAAACATGTAATCAAATCATGAAGCATCAAAACAAAACAAAAATCATAAACACACATATGATCATTATGTATATGCATGTGCATTAGATCTAGGACATACATATTACTTAAAAACAAAGTGAGAACACATAGATATAGATCCATATTAAACATGGGTGTCTCAAATAACTAAACATGTATATCACTAATCTAATGAACATGGCATAAGCATAATGAACAATAAAACATGACATGCTATAAATCAATGATGTGAAAGCATGTAAATAAAAACGGGAGTTAGAAATCGATACCAAAATCGATGAAGGCACCTCTCTAGTTCTCCAAACCAAGGTGGTCTTCCCACCAAACCTTCCCTTAAAAGTGATGCATCCAAATAGTCATCATGAAGCTCGAAACGCATCCACTCTAAGGTACCGCTACTCTCACGTCATGTGAGAGCCCACACCTACATCAAATATAATAGGGGTGATCTTTGGTACCCATACTCTTTTGGGTCTATGGGGGTTAGTCCCTTTCCTAACCCAAATAAAA
Organism: Agave tequilana; assembly: GCA_038442645.1. NCBI lineage: Eukaryota > Viridiplantae > Streptophyta > Magnoliopsida > Asparagales > Asparagaceae > Agave > Agave tequilana. The sequence continues at coordinate 40,546 of JAVJIF010006779.1, forward strand.
TTATTTGCTAAATTTTCATCATGTATTCTATCATAGCAAAATCTAGCAAGGTGGCCCTTACGTCCACAATGTGTACAAGTGTACACATGAGCATACAAAGTGTGATGGGTGTGTACGTGAGGAGCATGTGTATGCCATGGAGGGTGTGCATGCAAAGATGAAACTTGTTTCTTTCGAACCAAGGATTTCAAGCGTCTATGATTTAAAGCACATTGGCTCAAAGTGGAGCCAAACAATCAACACTTTTCTTCAAAACATTTATATCATTTTCAATACTAGAAGATAAAGTGGAGTATGCAATAGATGTTCTTGGTGAAGCTACATTAGCATGGCAAACATGTGAGTCTATATCAATTTTTAAAGATTCATTTTTCTTTAAAACTAAATCTAATTCTTTTGTGATGAAATCAATTTCATTTTTCAAAGAATGATTATCTTTTAAAATAAAATCTAATTTTGAAGATAAAACTTCATTATTTTTCAAAATATCATCACAATCATTTTTACTTTTCAAAAATTCATTTCCTTTAGGGTAAGGTCTAGTTGAGATTTAAGTGAGTCACGTTCACTAGCAATCTCTTCCTTCTCTTGCAAAATCAATTCAAAACTTGAACACAAATCCTTATATTCTTCTTTTAGTTCAAAATTTTTCTTTTTCAAAAGGTCATGTTTTTCTAAAAAATTTTCAAGCTTTGTAGCAAGTTCTACATTAAGGTTTCTACTTCTAAACACCCATAGCAATAGGAACTAGAGCTATCATCTAGTTGAGATTCCGATTGTACCTCAAGGGAGTCATTCCCTTGGACCACGAGGCAATGCTCGTCGGACTTGCCTCTCCTAGATCTCCTCATCTTATCGATAATCTTTGGTAGCTCGGGAGAAGTCAAAATGCTCCAAACTGCAAAAGCAGAATCATAGTGAGCAAAACATATAAAAGATCTTTATCAAGAGATGCTCTAAGTGTCTTAAGGGCTAGAGCTTTGGCCTTTCTATGCTTGCTATCATTGTGGTAGGATTCTTTAGTAGTGGCATGATAAACTTTATGTCCTAGGGTTTTCAAATGACAACTCATCTTGACCTTCCAAATATCAAGTCTAGAAATATCAAACATAGGAGGGCTATCCATGAGTGCAAACTATATGTGTGCAAATGCAAATGAAGATTAGCAAACCAAGATCTCACTCCTAGGTGGTTAAACCTAAATATTAGGAGCGTAGGCTCTGATACCAATTGAAATCACCTAGAGGGGGTGAATAGGTGATAATGCTAATCAATGAACTAAATGCGGAATATAAAAACTAATTGCAATTACACTTAATGCAACCAATAAGTGATGCACACACAACCAAGCCAAACATATAAATATGAATGATCAATATGAAATAATGCAAGGCACAATACAAAGAGAGAGAGGGTAAGAGTCAATGGATCAAGCACAAACAACAAGATTTATTTCGAGGTTCGAGCACCCAGCTCCACATCCCCGCCTTCACCCAGAAGGATTTCAAATCCACTAGCTTGTCCACAAAGGACTCCCACACAGGGAACCTCCACCGAGGATTTGGGGCAATACAATAACTAGGAGTACCCAACTCCTCTCTTTATAACCACAACCTCTCACTAGAGGCAAAGCACCAAGCCAACCAAAACAATCACCTCACAACTTGAGGGATAAGCACAAAGCTACACAAGGATCACCTCACAACTAGAGGCATGCAACCCACTTACACAATCTCCTCAACACTATGAGGAAAGGCACAAAGCCAAGCAAGAATAGGGTTTACAACTTGGTGATCAAAAGATCACAAACCAATCTCTTTTTCCCACAAACACAAAGACCCTATAGATAGGATAGAATGAAGCTCAAGTGTGAAAAATAAAGTGTTTAAAACAAAGAAAAATCACTTGGGAAATCTCCACAAAGATATAGAATGATTAGACCAAAACAAGTTCCCAAAAGACTATTTTTCTTTGAAATAATGAAACACTTTAAAAAAATAAAGATTGATCTTTGTGGCACAAAGAAACTCTTTTCAAACTTGTATAAGCACTAGAGAAAGCTCAGAAATTTTAGCCCTAAAATTCTTAAAGAAAACCTCTCTCAAATGAGGTATATAAAGCCTCTTTAAAAATATAGCCTTGCAGCTAAAAATGGTCAGATTTGACCATCCGGTCGACCGGTCAACGGTCAATTTTGACCGTTAGCAGCTACCGGTCGACCGCCCGGTCAACCGCACCCTGAACTAGAGAGCAACGGCTCTCTGGCCGGTCGACCGCTCGGTCAACCGGAGCAAACCCGAGGGTGGGTTGCTCACAGTCGGTCGACCGCTCGGTCGACTGGCTCAATGGGCTGGCTGCGTGCACGTATCTGTGCACGTCCGGTCAACCGCTACGGTTGACCGGCTCCTGGTCCGGTCGACCGCCAGAGCCTGGCAGTTCAGATTTAGGGATTGAAAATTTAAGTTTTTAATGGTTTAAAAATTCTCATAAAATCTCTAAAATTTCACAAAAATAGTTTTATCATTATACATTGAAATATAAACTTGTGTGAAAAATTTCAACACAAATTTCAAACATTTTGAACCATTTTTGTGTTATGAAAATATTGCCAAAACCAAAACCCGTATTTTTCCAAACTTAGATTTTTCAAATGAACATCCGATTTTTTCAAAACTCATTCAAATACAAAAACATGATATTTAAATACTTTGAAGCATGATGCATATGGATAGAAATCCAATATACATGAAACATATACATATCATAGTTTTTGACTTTATTTCCAAAAATAATATTTTGTTAAAAATACAAAACACCAAACCACATGAATAGGTAAGTCAAAATAAGTTTGTCTAGGAAGTTAAGCATGCATGTATATAGAATGAATCTACTATACATAAACCATGTAAACTTGTTTTGAATCTATCCATTCATGAAAACCAATCTCGGTTAAACCAAAAACCGAAAAACGAATCCAAAACATGAAACGTGTGTGACTTGAGCATATCATACTATTCTAATCTTTACAAATGGATCTAAACACAAAACTAAACTAGGTACCGAGGTCTTCTTGTAGAGCGCCGTCTCCAAGCCGACTCGATCCAAAAACTCCGTGATCCACCGAGCTAGACTCCAACGAGTGCTATGTAAGATCTTGATGCTCGGGCTCTGGAATCACCATGTGAAAGCTTCCAAAGCATCTTGTTGAAGCTAATCACCTACTACTATCTTGAATAAAAATCTGAAACTAAAATCACAAGATTATTAGTACACATAACTACATGAGTTAATCATCATCAAAACTAGAGTGGAAGGCCTTTGGGCCAACATCATCTTTAGTTGATGTGCCTGCATGATGTTGAATACTCTCTTCAGATCTGCAATGTGATTGCCTTTAGTATGACTCTTCACTATAATATCGTCCATGTAGCATTCTACTGTCTTGCCTCCATGTAGCATTCTATGGTCTTGCGTACATGCTCTTTGAAGATTGCATTCATTGCCCACTAATATGTCACCCCTACGTTCTTCAAGCCGAAGGGTGTAACGGTGTAGCAGCATACCCCCAGTGCCATTTTGAAAGATGCATGCTTTTTATCTTCAGGGCACATCTTGATTTGATTGTATCCTGAAAATTAGTCCATGAAGGACATCCTCTTGAAACTGCACGTATTGTCAATCATAACATCCGTGATTGGGAGAGAGAATTCGTCTTTGAGATAAGTAGCATTCAGATTGCAAAAGTCGATGCAAATCTAGATCTTCCCATTCTTCTTGGTGACTGACACGGTGTTCGCTACCCAGTAAGGGTGTTGTTCTTCCATGATGAGACCGGAGTCTATAAGCTTTTTAACTTCTAATTCAATTGCCTCCATTATTTCTGGATGGAACTGTCGTTGATATTGTTTGACTAGTTTTACATCTGGATTGATGTTAAAGCGATGTATAGCCACTTGAGAATCAAGTCCGTGCATGTCCTTGTAGTTTCAAGCGAAGACGTCTATGTACTATTGTATAAGATATTAGGTCTTTTTTCTCTGAGAGCAGTAAGCTCTCACTTATGAAGATGGGTTTGGGGTTAGCCTCATCTCCTAAAGTGGTCTAAATCACCTTATCATCTATGAGTGGCTCAGGCTGCTCTAAGCAGATGTCCCAGAGAGTATTCTGGTGTTTGATCCAGGGATCGGTGTCTGACTGGATCGTTTCTTCATCTTCATCTTCATCCTCCAGATGGCTAGTTGAAATCATATTCGCTGAAAGATCTTCAAAGATAATGCCGACACTAATATCTCATTCCTATGATGGCGTGCCTAACGAGTGATCGTGATATAATGATTCCTCAAACTCGAAACCTGATGGGATTGGAGTTGACACATAGCCTAACCCTCTCCTAGTTTGATGATAGTAGTCAGGGGCCTTCCCTTTTGGGACAAAAGATCAGAGCAATGTTCGTCTTCCTTGGCTGAAGTTCAAGCTGGACCTTTTCATCAGGTCATACCTCATATTATCCATCATACGACATGCATTTGGCCCGTAATGAGAGAACTATGGGGACTTAAGATCATCTTTCGAGCTTTCACGAGTCACTGGTTGAGACTCGATTCTTCCAAATAGAATTAGTTTTTGACCTTTGCGTTTAGCTGGAACTTCAAAAAAAGCTCCTTGTGCCTAACTGGTCTTTTCGCGCACCATGAAGGAGGACTTGATTGGTACATGCAATGATGTCAGAGCATCTGCTCCTCACTATTGGTCAATATCCACGTCAGTACTAGTGTTTGACGGTACAGAATCAGAAGTAAACGCAGAAAAGTAAACCAAATCTAAGTCTTCATTGATACACCACTCGTCTTCAACATTGGCAGTGGTATTAAAGTTGAGCTTATCAATGCTCATTACAAGAGAATTTATTTCCCAAAATATTCTTCTTCTGCATTTGGTTCCGTATCCGCTTCATAACCAAATCCGATTCTTCTTGTTAGAGATTCTCATCAGTCTCAAGAGAAACTTGGTAGAGGAGGGAGTCAGTGGAGTAACTCTCTACCCCTTGAACGAATGCTTTTCTATGATCAACATTCTCACTCTTCCTTGTTCATTAGCATATTTCATCACTTGATGAAGGGTAAACGGGATGATGGATTTGTGGTGGATCCATGGTCATTCCAGCAGTAAGTTGTAAGACGTGTCAGCATCGATGACATAACACATCACTTCAGACTTTAAATTCCTGATCTAGCATCTGAGTTTGATCTTACCCATGAGCATTTACCATTGGCATTGAAGCCGTAAATGGTAGTCTGTGTAGCGCTCAATCGATGCGTGGGAATCCCCACGTGCTGCATGACCCGGCGGGGCATAATGCTCAACATGGATCTTGAATCAACCTGAATGCGGCTTACTTCAGATGATCTAATATACCTATATAATATAAGAGTCTATCATGTTTATCCTATATTTGCATACCCTCTAGAGAGAATGTGATTCATGAAGAACGTCTGGAGGCCTGATGACAGTGCCCATCGTCTTTCTCCTCTGGATGGCAGGAACTGGGCTAAGAAACCTCATAATCTATCAATTCTTCTCTTAGAGCTTTCTTCGTGGATTTGGAAAGTCTAAAAAGCTCGTATAGAGTGATCTGACCTGGGATGTTGGCCAGCTGAGCCAAAACATCAAAGTGGAAGGGAGTTAATAGTCTTGTGTCATCTTTTTAAAGGGCGTTGGCATAACGAAGCTCCTTCTGTTTGTCCACGGGCTGCATTGTGGACTGCTTGGCTGTCTTCTTCCATGGCTGGCAGGAGCTTGCCACTAGCTGATCATACTATTTCAAGTACTGCTTGTCGGATTGGATCTTTGACATGGAAGGAGTACCTGTATCAGCAGCCATGGCAGACTCCTCTTCTTCAGAACTGGTAAGGGAATCAACACCTTCCTCAGTTTCTCTGGTAGAGATACCTACCATATTGCTGGAGGATGCTTTAGCCTTTCCTTTAGATTTCATATGTGTAACAGTTGTCCATTGTTGGCTTTCGATAATGTCGGGGTGAACTCACATTATCTCTTCTCGAGGAGTAGGGATAGGGACAAGGCCTTTCTCCTTTTTATTGTGGGGAACAATATTGATCACCCTCAGTTCCCTTTTCGGGATGGAAACCACTCCAGCTGGCGCTGATGGGAGTTTTTTGCCAAATTGAAAGGACGTCATGTTAGTCGTCACCTTCTTTTGCTCTGGACGGAGTTTGAGGACATCTGTGTCGATTAAAGCTTGAAGAACATCCTTGAAGATGGAGCATCTCCTCGTAGGATGCCCCAACATCCAGTGATATAAATAGTAGTTGGGATCATCAGTCTTCCCGACTTCATCAGGGTGTCTAACCTCTAGTAATTTAAGTTTTTTATTCTTCTGGAGTAACTTGAACGAGAGACCACGTGCTCAACGTTGAAGGAGTATGATTTACTGGCACGTGCTAGATCCACTCCCTCTGGCTGATTGGGGTTTCAAAGGTGATTTAACCTCTGTTGTTGGAGTATCTCATCCTTTTGGCTGAGAAGCTGACTCTAGAGTGCTTCGCATTAATTTGTCGGGTCTTGGTTTGTTGTCTTTTTCTTCAGCCTTGATCTGGGTGATTTCCTCTGCCTGCTCGCCTTGTTGTACCAGCTGCTTCTAAGTGCGGCATTCGCTACTCTTATCTGGGTGAGGAGTACAGTCTGTAGGTTGTGGTGGTACTTTTTCACTAGTGTGGATTGGGACATGCCACTTGGACAATGGAGTGCCATACTCCAAAATCTCTCTACGAAATTTTTGATGGACTCTCCTTTCTACCTCCGCATCGTCTTTGAAGAAGTAAGCCAGAAATAGCTTTTCCTAGTCAGCCCAACTTTTGGTAGAGCTGGCTGGCAGCTTCATGAACCATTCAAAGGCAACCTCCTTGTAATACCCCGTTTCCGTAATACGTACTAAGTTGCGTATTCAGCTTTTCGACCGTATTTTTCGATTTACTTCCCGTATTCGACCAATTTCAATTTCAAATATCATTTTCTAATATATTAGATTTTTGGTGAATTTCTGGAATTTTCTAGAATTAAAAGAAATTTCTTCAAAACCGGTGTCGACCAGTATCGCTGATCGATTCCTGGATTTTTAATTCCCAAACAGTTAGGAATTTCAAGAAAATCTTTTAGACATTATTTCTTAGAATGACATTTCTTATCTAAATACTTTTTCTGAGAATTTTATAAATTTATGAAAATTCTTTCGGAGTCGGTAGGTAACTGATTCCGGGATTTTTAGTTTTAAAACTATAAAGTATTTCTTCAAACGGATTTCACTATACGTCTTCATATATTATTATTGATTTTTGGTAAAAATTACGAGTCGTTCCGAGATACTTAAATTTCGGACGATTTCGGTATTTTCCGAAATGTTTTCCCGCATTCTTGACTTGAACCTAGGAATCCGTGTTTCCGGTATTTTCATTTTCCAAGACCAAGAAAATCTCTTCATTTATCAATTCTTTTCTTTTTTCTTTCCCTATTTTCTTTTCCTTCCTTCACAACCACAAAAAATTCCATTTTCCAAATTTCCATTTTCTTCCAAAAATTCCATCTCCACACATTCTCACCAACCTCCCTCATTTAATACATCTCTCTCTCTCTTTCTCATGGCCGGCCACCATTGGCCAAGGGAGACACCTCATCTCCCCTATTTTTGCACAAAACCCCTCTCAATTTCTTTATTTGCATTCCCTTTACAAAAATCAAAACCTATATAAATCCTTTCCTTTACAAATCTTTTCTCTTTTCTTCACTTCACCAAGAAATTAACCTTCACCATTTTCTTCTCCATCTCAAACCCTAACTCCAAAACACCACAAGGTCTTCATCTCCTTTTCAAGCAACGACTGCTTTTGGATTGTGATCGTCCGTAGTATCGCCGTGGAATCATTTGGTGATATTTATCGACACGATCTTTTCGGAACTCGTCAAACCTCGATTTAACCGTTCAAAGTGAGTATCTTTACTCACCAAGACTAGACAATTTCCTGGTTTACTTGTGTTGATCTTTCATGTACCCTTGTGCCATAAAAATCGTATTTTTAGTCCATCAAACAATCACCATAAAATCTGTTCTGTATCCTGTTTTCCCAGAATTAGTCGACTTGACCTAGAGACTAGTCGACTAACCCAATTGTTCTGAAACGTGACTTTTTCTGATTTCACAGTTTTAGTCGACTAAACCATATTACCAGTCGACTAGACCCCCCTAGTCGACTACATTTTTAGCCTAGTCGACTAATCTTTCTTTGGACCAGAAAACACCAACTCTCGGCCCTAGTCGACCTAGCTTAGATATTAGTCGACTTGAGACCCCTAGTCGACTACTATTTTTACCTAGTCGACTAATATTTCCTGGAATAAATCCTAACTTTCTGTATCACAGTTTTAGTCGACTTAGCCCCCCTATTAGTCGACTTAGGTATCTGTTAGTCGACTATACATTTCACTCTAGTCGACTAACTTTCCTAAACAGAAACCCAACTCTCTGTTTCCCAGTTTTAGTCGACTAATTCAGACTGTTAGTCGACTTAAGACCCCTATTAGTCGACTAACCCCTCCACCTAGTCGACTAATTCTGACTGTTTGACTTGGTTGATTCTATTCTGAATTTGGATCTTATTGTTGATATACGTGTGGCATATTATTCTTGTTCTTGCTTCTTAACTGATACTACATGACATGTTACTTGATAGACATTATCTCATACTGTTTCATGACTTGTTATTACATATCATAGCTCCATAATTTGTTAAAATGTGAATATCACCACTTATCATGCCATCACTTGAACCAAGCATAATACACTTGACTTTTGCATAAAATGGACCAACTTACACATGGGTCGGGGGAAAACATGCGGATATCGATATGTGTTCGTGTTTACAGTGGCTTTTAGGAATGTTGTGCAACTCATGTTCCGGTCTGACCTGTGGGCCTCCAGGGGACCGAGGGGAGTGCTTGCTCCCTCTATTACTGGTACCATCATGATAAGGGCATACATAAGTCCCTCCTGAATGGCCTAGCGGCTGGCTTCCGTCACCAAGCAACGGAACAATCCTGGACCGTTATCCCGGGCATGTACGGGATCCACTGTAAACATAGTTCGTCGATACAACCGCTGATTTCCAATAACCTCCTTGCTTTATTGGGATATGGATCTATGTGCTCTGGGACGCTGGGTCACATAGCTAGATATCACAGTAAGACAAGTAATAATAATAAGAAGTTAATTGTAGATTATTGTATTATGACCTTATCTCTTCATGCTTTTCATTCTTATTAGTTGATATTCTTTATACCTATTTCATCTTTTCTTATTCATGTCCCTTAGCCACTTGGCTATAGTTTGTTATCGTTATATGTCTTGATTCCTTGGATTTGCATATTCAGATTCTGAGGCTTGGAACGAAGTGGAGCCATCCACAGAGGACCAAGCGTATCTGAGTGAGCAGGCTGATCAGATCTAGTTCCCTCGTGCCAGACTCTTCCTTTTGGCTCACGAGTCTCCATCTCTTACGTGAGCATCTTGTGTATATCCTTGTATATGTTCTTTGGACTTGGTTGTGAAAACAAAACACTTGTAAAGTGTAACAGTTATTATAACCTGTATAACTTTGTATTAGTATTTTTATAGTTGGCATATGAATGTACCACGCTTTGTGTTGTACTCTGATTCTTGTTGTACTTTTATGCTTAGCGTATGTACGTGGGGGTATTTTCTGACCTACGTATATACGTCGCAGTGACGTCCCCGTATCCGTGGAATCGGGGCGTTACAGGTTGGTATCAGAGCCTAGGCTCTCAAACCTAAAGTACAATCAAGTGGCAAATTCTAGTAATTTGCTTATGCCAACTACAATGTACAAAGTTATAGAGTCCTTCTTGCTTCCTTCATTGATCAATTCCTTCGTATCCTAAACTCCTTTCAATTGTTTCCAATTCCAGTTATCATACGGTATGGAGAGACGATCGGGTCGTAACAATATCGGGCAAGTCCCGAATGGACCCGTAGGAGGAGAGAATGCTGACATCCTTAAGGTCATTCAGACCATGCTGGGGAACCAGCAACAGCAGATGGAAAATCAGCAGCAGCAGACCGAGCTCCTTAGACAAGAGTTAGCAGCCCCGAAGGAACAGAAGCCCGGGAATGTATCGGACTTCAGAAGACTACAGCCTGCTATATTCACGGGGAGCGAGAAACCATTGGAGGCGGAGCAATGGTTGACGGACACGACAGACCTACTGAATGCAGCCCGTGTCCCGAAGGAGAACCAAGTTGAGGTAGCAAAGATTCAGTTAAAGGATGTTGCGAGAACTTGGTGGCTCGCAGAGGAGGCTAGACTGGAGAAGCCCGTTACTTGGGACGCCTTCTCCAAGAGTTTTTACAGCCGCTTCTTCCCTGCTACGGCACAGAAAGATATGGAGGAGCAATTCATCAGGCTCCAGCAGTGGAACAAGTCCGTGGACGAGTATGTCGCGGAGTTTCTTCGACTGAGCCGCTTCGCGCCATATATGGTAACGGACGAGGAGAAGCGAGCGAGCAGGTTTCAGCAGGGTCTACAGATGAAGATTCAGATGTACCTGATGCCCCAGCAGCTGAAGACCTATGCAGAGGTTCTCACCATCGCTCGGGAGATAGAGCGTGGGTTTGAGAAGGAGCAAGGGGATCAGATGAGACAGCAGGTCATGAAGCGGCCATTTGTACCAGTGGGAAGAGGAGGCCCGTTCAGAGCAGCAAAGGTCCAGATGAGGCAACCTTTCAGGCCAGCTCCTTACCAGACGGCCCAACCTATTGCCTTCTGCAACTACTGTCAGAAACCAGGGCACACTCGACCAAATTGCCGGAGGGCAAATGGGCTGTGCTTGGTGTGTGGATCCAGAGACCATTCCATAGAGGCTTGTCCACACAGGAGAGTGGGGATAACCGGTCAAGCAGTGCCAGCACTTCAAGGACCGAATGGACAGAGGATGCTACCAGGACCACTTGGCAGAGGAACCAGGGACAGGTGATGAGGAGAGCTCTACCCCTTCCTCCGCAGCATGTTGTTCGCCCAGTTCAGAGAGGAGGTAGGACAGCAGCAGGGCGTGGCAGAGGTCAGGCTTACAACCTGACAGCAGAGGAGGCTGAGGCTTCAGAGGAGGTGATTACAGGTAACATCAGAGTACATTCACATCCTGTTCTCGCTCTCTTCGATTCAGGTGCTTCTCACTGTTACATCTCAGATAAATTTGTGGCTTTACATTCAATACCTGTTAAGTTTTAGACCACAAATGGGAGATAAGTACAGGGAATGGGGTAGTCATATCATCTAGAGTGTGTACTGATTGTCCAGTAGAACTGTGTGATAAGACCATGGCCATAGATATGCTCGTACTAGACACCAAAGGGTACGACGTGATCTTAGGCATGACCTGGCTCAGTCAGTACTATGCTGTGATTGATTGTAGGGAGAGGAAGATCAATTTTAGAATTCCACTTCAACCAGAGTTCCAGTTTAGTGGAGAAGTGAAGACCACCAAGGGAAAGTCTCAGATTACTTCTTCGGAGGTTCCGAAGCAGAAGGTGCCGGTGTGGGAAGAATTCCCTGAGGTGTTTGCTGAGATTTCAGGACTGCCACCGGAAAGGAAGATTGAGTTCTCCATTGATACAGTTCCAGGAGCAGCTCCGATATCTAAGGCTCCGTACAGGATGGCACCGACGGAGTTAGAGATTCTGAAGAAGCAGCTGCAGGAATACTCGGACAGGGGATTGATTCGGCCGAGTATTTCACCATGGGGAGCTCCAGTACTGTTGGCCAACAAGAAGGATGGTGGTAAGAGACTTTGTGTTGATTATAGGGAATTGAACAAGGTCACCATCAAGAACAAGTATCCCTTACCCAGGATTGATGATCTATTTGATCAGCTTCATGGAGCCCGTGTATTCTCTAAATTGGATTTACAGTCGGGTTACCATCAGCTGAGGGTGAAGAAGGAGGATATTCCGAAGACGGCATTCAGGACCCGTTATGGCCATTATGAGTTTCTTGTTATGCCTTTCGGAGTCACTAATGCCCCTGCAGTGTTTATGGACTTGATGAACCGAGTGTTCTCGCCCTTCTTGGATCAGTTTGTTGTTGTTTTCATCGACGACATCTTGATCTATTCAAAGAACAACAGGGAGCATGCAGAACACTTGAGAATTGTGTTGCAGACACTTCAGCAGGAGCAGCTTCATGCCAAGAGAAGCAAGTGTGAGTTCTGGTTGGACAGCATAGCATTCCTTGGACATGTGGTGTCAGCAGAAGGTATCTCAGTTGATCCGAGCAAAGTCCAGGCAGTAAAGGACTGGCCAGTGCCGAGGACGGTGACGGAGATAAAGAGTTTTCTTGGACTAGCTGGATATTACAGACGCTTCGTCCAGGATTTCTCTCGGATTGCAGCTCCGTTAACCCAGCTCACCCGGAAAGGAGTAAGGTACATTTGGACAGAAGAGTGTGATGCAGCCTTCGAGCAGTTGAAGCAGAAGCTCATTTCAGCTCCTATCTTGAGAACTCCCTCAGGGAGAGGAGGGATGGTCATCTTTAGTGATGCATCAGGTAAAGGCCTAGGATGTGTACTTATGCAACATGATCATGTTATAGCATATGCATCTAGGCAATTGAAGCCTCATGAGAGGAATTATCCAACTCATGACTTGGAGTTGGCGGCAGTGATCTTTGCCTTGAAGGTTTGGAGGCACTATCTTCTGGGAGATAAAGTGCTGATATATACAGATCACAAGAGCCTCAAGTATATCTTTTCACAGAAAGAGCTGAACATGAGGCAGAGACGGTGGCTGGAGCTTATGGCAGATTATGATATTGACTTGCAATATCATCCAGGCAAGGTCAATACAGTTCCAGATGCCCTGAGCAGGATGCCAGAGAACCGAGTGTTAATCCAAATCACTCAACAGAAGGAGTTGATTCAGGACTTTATCAGATTGGACTTGATGGTGGTTCGAGGAGCTGAGAAGACAGGACAGCTTATGACTTTACAGATTCAGTCTTCATTGATAGATGAGATCAAGGAAGCTCAGAAAGAGGATCCCAGATTGCAGACATTCCGAGCTCAGGTAGAGGCTGGATTGAGGACCGATATCTGTATTCGTCCAGATGGAGCCTTGTACTTTGGTAGCAGGCTTTGTGTTCCCCAGGGAGAAGTTAGACAGAAGATTTTGGTAGAGGCACACAGTTCAGCATATTCTATACATCCAGGGGGAAACAAGATGTACCAGGACTTGAAGAAGCAATTTTGGTGGAATGCCATGAAGAGAGAGATAGCTCAGTTTGTAGCTAAGTGCTTGGTGTGCCAACAGATAAAGATTGAGCATCAGAGATCAGCTGGACTTCTTCATCCTTTGCCAATACCTGAATGGAAGTGGGAGCACATCACTATGGACTTTGTCACGGCATTACCTCGTAGTCCCAAAGGTAATAATGCTGTGTGGGTTATCATTGATCGTCTTACCAAGTCAGCTCATTTCATACCATTCAGGGTGGGTCAGACTACAGAGGTTCTGGCAGATAAGTATGTGAAGGAGATAGTTCGTCTGCATGGAGTTCCAGTCAGTATTGTTTCAGATAGAGATACCAGATTCAGATCTCATTTCTGGGATAGTCTCCAAGAAAGTCTGGGAACTCGTCTGAAGTTCAGTACAGCCTATCATCCTCAGACAGACGGACAATCTGAGAGGACCATCCAGATCCTCGAAGACATGCTTAGAGCCTGCATGATTGAGTTCAGGGGTTCATGGGAAGACCATCTACACTTGGCTGAGTTTTCTTATAACAACAGTTATCAGGCAAGTATCAAGATGGCACCTTTTGAGGCACTGTATGGGAGGAAGTGCAGGTCACCGATTTGTTGGGATGAAGTCGGTGAGAGGAGTCTATTGGGGCCAGAGATTCTGATCCAGACCACAGAGAAAGTCAGGATTATCAGAGATCATCTCAGGGCAGCTCAGAGCAGACAGAAGAGCTGGGCAGATTTGCAGAGGAGGCCATTGGAATTCGGAGTTGGAGATCATGTGTTCTTGAAGATTTCACCTACCAAGGGAGTAATCCGGTTCGGCACTCGTGGGAAACTAAGTCCGAGATATATCGGCCCATTCGAGATATTGGATCGAGTGGGAGATGTGTCTTATCGATTGGCGTTGCCGCCATCGTTGGACGGAGTTCATAATGTCTTCCACGTGTCTCAGTTGAGGAGGTATGTTAAGGATGACAGCCATATTTTGGATCATTCCGAGCTGGAACTGCAACCGGACTTATCATATCAGGAGCAGCCAATGGCCATCTTGGATAGGAGTGTGAAGACACTGAAGAACAAAGCCATACCTTTAGTGTTGGTATCTTGGAATCGCCATGCGCCAGGAGAGGCCACCTGGGAACGAGAGGACGTCATCCGAGAGCGTTATCCTCAACTCTTCTCATCTTGATTGGTAAGACTCTTTCCTTTTACTCTTTTCTATTTGTTATCTTTCTTCCTAGCCTTATCTATCTGTTACCATTCCTGTTACCCTTCACCTTATGAAATTTCGAGGACGAAATTTTTGTAAGGTGGGTAGATTGTAATACCCCGTTTCCGTAATACGTACTAAGTTGCGTATTCAGCTTTTCGACCGTATTTTTTGATTTACTTCCCGTATTCAACCAATTTCAATTTCAAATATCATTTTCTAATATATTAGATTTTTGGTGAATTTCTGGAATTTTCTAGAATTAAAAGAAATTTCTTCAAAACCTGTGTCGACCAGTATCGCTGATCGATTCCTGGATTTTTAATTCCCAAACAGTTAGGAATTTCAAGAAAATCTTTTAGACATTATTTCTTAGAATGACATTTCTTATCTAAATACTTTTTCTGAGAATTTTATAAATTTATGAAAATTCTATCGGAGTCGGTAGGTAACTGATTCCGGGATTTTTAGTTTTAAAACTATAAGTATTTCTTCAAACGGATTTCACTATACGTCTTCATATATTATTATTGATTTTTGGTAAAAATTACGAGTCGTTCCGAGATACTTAAATTTCGGACGATTTCGGTATTTTCCGAAATGTTTTCCCGCATTCTTGACTTGAACCTAGGAATCCGTGTTTCCGGTATTTTCATTTTCCAAGACCAAGAAAATCTCTTCATTTATCAATTCTTTTCTTTTTCCTTTTCCCTATTTTCTTTTCCTTCCTTCACAACCACAAAAAATTCCATTTTCCAAATTTCCATTTTCTTCCAAAAATTCCATCTCCACACATTCTCACCAACCTCCCTCATTTAATACATCTCTCTCTCTCTTTCTCATGGCCGGCCACCATTGGCCAAGGGAGACACCTCATCTCCCCTATTTTTGCACAAAACCCCTCTCAATTTCTTTATTTGCATTCCCTTTACAAAAATCAAAACCTATATAAATCCTTTCCTTTACAAATCTTTTCTCTTTTCTTCACTTCACCAAGAAATTAACCTTCACCATTTTCTTCTCCATCTCAAACCCTAACTCCAAAACACCACAAGGTCTTCATCTCCTTTTCAAGCAACGACTGCTTTTGGATTGTGATCGTCCGTAGTATCGCCGTGGAATCATTTGGTGATATTTATCGACACGATCTTTTCGGAACTCGTCAAACCTCGATTTAACCGTTCAAAGTGAGTATCTTTACTCACCAAGACTAGACAATTTCCTGGTTTACTTGTGTTGATCTTTCATGTACCCTTGTGCCATAAAAATCGTATTTTTAGTCCATCAAACAATCACCATAAAATCTGTTCTGTATCCTGTTTTCCCAGAATTAGTCGACTTGACCTAGAGACTAGTCGACTAACCCAATTGTTCTGAAACGTGACTTTTTCTGATTTCACAGTTTTAGTCGACTAAACCATATTACCAGTCGACTAGACCCCCTAGTCGACTACATTTTTAGCCTAGTCGACTAATCTTTCTTTGGACCAGAAAACACCAACTCTCGGCCCTAGTCGACCTAGCTTAGATATTAGTCGACTTGAGACCCCTAGTCGACTACTATTTCACCTAGTCGACTAATATTTCCTGGAATAAATCCTAACTTTCTGTATCACAGTTTTAGTCGACTTAGCCCCCCTATTAGTCGACTTAGGTATCTGTTAGTCGACTATACATTTCACTCTAGTCGACTAACTTTCCTGAACAGAAACCCAACTCTCTGTTTCCCAGTTTTAGTCGACTAATTCAGACTGTTAGTCGACTTAAGACCCCTATTAGTCGACTAACCCCTCCACCTAGTCGACTAATTCTGACTGTTTGACTTGGTTGATTCTATTCTGAATTTGGATCTTATTGTTGATATACGTGTGGCATATTATTCTTGTTCTTGCTTCTTAACTGATACTACATGACATGTTACTTGATAGACATTATCTCATACTGTTTCATGACTTGTTATTACATATCATAGCTCCATAATTTGTTAAAATGTGAATATCACCACTTATCATGCCATCACTTGAACCAAGCATGATACACTTGACTTTTGCATAAAATGGACCAACTTACACATGGGTCGGGGGAAAACATGCGGATATCGATATGTGTTCGTGTTTACAGTGGCTTTTAGGAATGTTGTGCAACTCATGTTCCGGTCTGACCTGTGGGCCTCCAGGGGACCGAGGGGAGTGCTTGCTCCCTCTATTACTGGTACCATCATGATAAGGGCATACATAAGTCCCTCCTGAATGGCCTAGCGGCTGGCTTCCGTCACCAAGCAACGGAACAATCCTGGACCGTTATCCCGGGCATGTACGGGATCCACTGTAAACATAGTTCGTCGATACAACCGCTGATTTCCAATAACCTCCTTGCTTTATTGGGATATGGATCTATGTGCTCTGGGACGCTGGGTCACATAGCTAGATATCACAGTAAGACAAGTAATAATAATAAGAAGTTAATTGTAGATTATTGTATTATGACCTTATCTCTTCATGCTTTTCATTCTTATTAGTTGATATTCTTTATACCTATTTCATCTTTTCTTATTCATGTCCCTTAGCCACTTAGCTATAGTTTGTTATCGTTATATGTCTTGATTCCTTGGATTTGCATATTCAGATTCTGAGGCTTGGAACGAAGTGGAGCCATCCACAGAGGACCAAGCGTATCTGAGTGAGCAGGCTGATCAGATCTAGTTCCCTCGTGCCAGACTCTTCCTTTTGGCTCACGAGTCTCCATCTCTTACGTGAGCATCTTGTGTATATCCTTGTATATGTTCTTTTGGACTTGGTTGTGAAAACAAAACACTTGTAAAGTGTAACAGTTATCATAACCTGTATAACTTTGTATTAGTATTTTTATAGTTGGCATATGAATGTACCACGCTTTGTGTTGTACTCTGATTCTTGTTGTACTTTTATGCTTAGCGTATGTACGTGGGGGTATTTTCTGACCTACGTATATACGTCGCAGTGACGTCCCCGTATCCGTGGAATCGGGGCGTTACTCCTTGAGAGTGCCAATGAATAAACGAGCCGTGATGGCATCGTTTGATACTATGTTCCCGGTTTGGGATTTAAAATAGTATATGTGCTAGTTCGGTGACCCTATACCATTAAAAGTATGTAGGGTTGGTGCCTTGAACCTTTGAGGGTAGGGAGCTATATCCCATTCCGTTGGGTAGGGTCAAACTACCCCCCACATCTTGAAGGTTGCCTCGGTGCGCAAGAGCTTCGAGACGTTTCTCTAATTTTTCATCCTCCTTGAGTGAAGAGATCCGCTTTCTGAGCCATTCTCCTCTTCATATGAAGGTTTGGCGAACTTGGGGTTTGAGTGCTTTTCACTCTCAGTATCCTCAGAAGAACTTTATCTCTCCTTCTTTTTTCTTGGTCTTTGGACCCTTTTTCTTCTTCTTATGCAGCTGTGCTAGCATCTGCATAAGGGTGTTGATATATTCTTGTTGAACTCGAATTATATCGAACTGTTCTCTCTAAACTTGGGCCTGCTCTTCGAATTTCTTGGCCATTTCTTCTTGGTTGCCTACTATGTATGCAAAGGCTTCTTTCTCTGTAGAAAAAATAGAGGCCTGGGATTCCGCGATGGCGGGATACGTCTCGTTCACGTTAATACCCCTGCTTTGGGCACTGTAGTTCAATAAGACAATTGTACCAGACCGAATGCGAGTGTGTTAGTATTCTCCTTCTGATTCGCTCAGTATTTTTTCAAACCAGAAGAAGGTTCATCGTCAGACTTCTCGCCAGAGCAGACGACCAGTGTTGCTTCCCTTTGGAATTGCTCGGTGTAGTGCATGGACCCACTATATTTGAAGTTACCTCAGGGTACTCCACGTCAGAGAAGGACTTCTTCTTGCGGGAGCGGTGTCTCTTGAGTAAGTTAGAGATTAGGACGGCTGATAGTTGATTAAATACCAATGGCTTGCTCATATGAGCGGAGATTACTGCCATGAGGAGCCGTTCACAACAGCGTTGGGGAGTGATTTGATGGACACTCTTTTTCTTTATCAAGTTGTCTCTTAAATCCGTTGTAGGAGTATCCAAGGGCCTAGCCTCAAATCTTTTGGGGTTGAAGACTTTTTAGTTTAGTATGTTTCAAAAACATACCAGACTGAACGTAGACCTTGCGTTTCTGTGATGAAACACTCGTATGAGCCTCACATTTTGGCAGAGTCTACTTTAGAATGCAGGCTTCACGTTAAGTAATAAGAACGTGAGAGTCGCGTCCTTGGACAGATTGGATGCGAGCCTCGCATTTTGGAGCAAGAATGCGGACCTTACGCTTGGGTGTTGAGACGCGTGAAGAACGCGGGTCTCATGTTGCTTTAGAGAAACACGGGTCTGAACCTCGTGTTTTGCTTTTGCATGGATGCGGGACTCGCGTTTTGGAACAAAAATGCGAACCTCGCGTTTGGGCATTGAGACGCGGGTCTTGTGTTGCTTCAAAGAAACGCGAGTTTGAGCCTCGCGTTCTATATCTGCAAAATAGATTGCAACTGCAGAATCTTTGACTTGTTGTCGATGGGCGTGATGACTTCATTGACATTCAGCATTTCAGTTGAGTCTCAGGGGCTGCTGAGAACCCCTGGCAATCTGAAATTGCAGAGTCTGGAGAGGAGAGAGAAGGCGAGATTGGCCTTCATTGTTGCTCTATTTGTGAGCTAGCATACTGGCCATGCGGGTCTCCTGAGAGATGTTGACGTGGGCCGTGTGGGATACAGGGGAGGTTTTCAAAACCTCATCGGATATGGCGCTACTTGCGTTGTGAGCAATGACACAGGCCACTTTTGGAGAAGTCTCAGAAGAGACTTGAGAGCGGGTCTCTGAAGAGACTCTGCAGTACTGCCACGTTGATTTTGGGCTTTTAGAGCCCAAAGAAAGAAACTCTTCAAATTTTTCTTGGTCAAATTCGATAACGTACGATTCGTCATTGATCCAATGAGCTTGATGTTAACTTGCACCACAGTTTTCTCATCGGTAGAGAAAACAGTCCCCAGCGGAGTCGCCATCTTTTGTTTGGTCAAAAAATTGCAAAGTAAGATTATTGTTAATTGCAAAGAAAATTACAATGAATACAATCTGATTACAAAACAGGAGAGGATATTTGAATCTCCCCTTTGTTTAAAGCTGGATTCTTCATGTGGCGATGGAGAGTGAAACTTGTTCTCCGTTGACCGGTTGAACAACAAGCTTCTCTTGGATTATTTTAAGGATGCAAAAATAACTCCACTTGACATGGCAAGTGTTGAAGATTTCTTTTGAAGAAGAAATTTCTTTCTCTCTCTCTCTCTTTTTGAATGCTCAAAGTTTCTGAACTTTGTAGCTATTCTTCCTCCTCCCTCCTTAAAAAAGGAAGCTCTCCCATTCAATAGCTTTCATATCTATTTATAAGGGTATTTAGGGGTAAAATTGTCCCCTAGAATCCTTCCATAATGGGGATTAACTTCCCACATTATGTGGGTGTTAATTGACCCAGTAATGGTGCAGTTACAACATAAATGCGACCTTCAAAGGTTCTGTTCTATTGTTGAAGCGCGGAGCTCACAGGCTCACGTTTGAGTTGAGATGCGGATCAGGCTGAGATCCGTATTTGAGTAGAGATGCGACTCTGGCTGTGGTCCATGTCTAAGTTGGAACGCGGACTTGAGATCCGTGTTTGAGTTGGAACGCGGAGATGGCTTAGATCCGCGTTTGAGTTGGAATGTTGGACAGGCTGAGATCCGCGTCTAAGTTGGAAGGTTGAGATCTGTCTTTGTATTAAAACGCGACCTTCACATTGGAATGAGGTCCGCGTTCAAGGACTTGTCTTCAATGATTTTTAGATAGTCTACAGTAACTTTTTTCTTTTTGAGTGAAAGACTTATACGCTTACATCAACAGGGAAAGAAGCCCCAGTCATAGCAGAAGAAAGAAATTCCCATGAGGTAGAATGAAATGCCTAGTGCAAACCCATGAATAATAACAAGAGTTTCCATGAAATTTCTAGTAGCATCCAAATGCAGTTTTCGTACGCCGTGAGTGAGCCTTCACGAACCGCTAGTCAAGTCTAGTGGTCTTGGTATGCTACGAAGTCGAACAGTTGTGTAATACACCTCTTAGTGCACCTACAAATTTTAGTTCAAAAAATTCTCTCACCCATCGCAGATGGGGAGAGTTGAATCTACGACATCTTAAAAGAAAAAGCAAGTAAAATGTCGCTTGAGCAATGCTCAGTTGACAGGTCTTGACCTAATTGAACTTCAGTGCTCTTACTCTGTGCAAGGCACTTAAACTGGCCCGTTAGTATAAAACATATAACTGTTTGGTTCGATCTCAGGCTTGGCCTAGCCCGACCCATTGGTATTCTGGTAATTCCGTTTAAATAGAAAATCTTATTAAAACTGACCGAAGGAAGGTTTTCTCCCGTGACTCATACAGAAACTTTGTCCGTCTGTCCATCCGTCTATCCGTCTTCATCCGTGAGGGGGGAGAGAGCAGCGTCAACCCCCTCCTACTTCTTTCACTCTCAGATTCCCCCTCCATCCTTTTTCTTCTTCCCCTTCCCTTTCATCTTTCTCCTGACAGATCGGTCAGTTTTTCACAGACAGCGATGGTATACTAGTATTATCAAAATCGAGTGAACTAAGGTTTCTCCCATGACTCCTTCATAAAGTTTTTGTTGTCTGTACATCTTTATCAGCATGAGAGAGAGAGAGAGAGAGCGAGAGAGAAGCTAGCAGCTACCTCCACCGTCAAATTCACCAGCGACGTCGTTCTCCCTCCTTTCTTCCTCTTCTTCTACCCTCCTTCTCCCCTCCTTCCTTCACCTCCTCCTTCCTTTTTATTTCTCCTCTTCTTCCTCTTCTTTCTTCTCAGGCAAAGCCGCCGCCCTCCCATGAGCTCGATTACCACTGCCCAAGCGGCATTCTAATATATTCAAAATCAATCGAAAGGAAGTTTTCCCTGTGAATCCTTCATAAATTTTGTCCGTCCTTTATCGTCTCTCTTTCCCTCTCTCTCCACCTCTCCCTCCCTCTTCCCCTTCCCTCACTGCCTCTCCCCTCTCCCAACTCCGCCTCCCTCTTCCCCTCTCCCCTCTTCCCCCTCTCCCTAGCACTTCTTTCCTCTCTCCTCTGTCTCTCTCCTCCTCCCCTCTCCTTCTCCTCTTTTCCTCTCCCTTTCATTGCCGTCGTCGGTTGTTTCTTACTGACCGACGGCGGTATACTAGTGTATTCAAAACTGACTGAGCGAAGCGAGAGTGGTTTTCTTTGATTCATATATAAAATGTGTCTGTCTATCTTCAACTTTCCTTTTTTTACCCAAAAAAACTTCCACCCCTGATCCGCCCCTCTTTGCCCTTCGATCTGACACTGACTCTCGCTCTCTCGCTCTTTGATCTGATGTCGCCTATCCCTCTATCGTTATTGGTTCCACCCTTGTCACCGCTCGCCTCTCTCTGCCTCTCTGATCTGAAGCCGCAAGTCCTTGATTCAACTGATAAATTGGTATGAAAATTCACATGAAAATTTCAAAATTATATATTAAACTTATTGATTTGTTACGAAACTTGTTCCTGTAAACTATCACAGGCGTGGTAAATTGGGTGATGACATTTTCCTTTCCTTTTTTTCCTTTTTTTCCTTTTTCCCTTTTCTAATTGCTTGCTGCACAGATTCTTCAAGAAGAAAGTGGGGGAGTGAAAGCTCACCCCTTTCTCTACCTCTCCGATCCGATATCACCTCTCACTCTCTCGCTTTTTGATCTATCCCCTGCGGCTACTCGCCCCCCTCTCTGCCTTTCTGATCCAACGCCACAATTCTTGATTTTTCAGCTGATAAATTGGTATGAAAATTTCAAAATTATATATTAAACTCTTTGATTTGTTATGAAACTTGTTCCTGTAACCATCATAGGCATCCATTATAGGCATGATAAATTGGGTGATGACATTTTCTTTTTATTTTACTTTTTCATTTTCCCCCTTTTCTACTTACTTGTTGCACAAATTCTTCATGAAGAAATTGAGGGAGTGAAAGGGCATTTTGGACCAATCAATGCTCAGCCTTTGTATGTGGCAAAAAACCAACAATTGTATCTTGTATTAGTTCATGTCTCAAGCATTTCAGGCTTTATACACCAAATTGGGTATAACTAGAATACCGTCAGCAGTGAAAATCGACCGGTGGCAAAGAAGATGGGAAGAAAGAGGAGAAAGAAGGAGAGGGAAGGGAGAGAAGGAGAGGGCAGTGATGGAAGGAGGAGGAGGAGAAGAGGAGGAAGAAGGGGAAGGGGAAAGAAGAAAGAGGAGAGAGGGCGGTGGTGGAAGGAGAAGGAGAAGGAGGAGAAGGTGAGGAAGGAGGGGGGGAAGAGAGAAAGGGCCGGGGCTAGTGGATGAAAATGAGAGGATAGACGGGCGGACAAATTTTATATAAGAGTCACGGGAAAAAACCTCCCTCGCTTCGCTCGGTCGGTTTTGATTAAGTCCTAATGAAACCTGGAATTGTTTTAACTGGCTATCTTTTCCCTCTTCTTTCCTTATATTCAATATCTTGTAGGTATAAGATGTTATTATACCCAGTTGATGCTATTCCTTGGAGGCATAAATCTTATACCCAAAAATGGCTATAGCCTTATTCTAATTTTTCAAGCATAGCCAAAATGACAATTTGAAACCTTGAGCTATTGAGACCTATTACCAGCCTCCCAATAGAAAAGATTAGTGATGTTGGCATTTGTTACCTTATTGTCAAGGATGAGCACACTATTTTCCAATAAAAGAAGAAATTAAAGTTAAGTGAGATCAGAAGTCTCATGATATTCATAGGGAAACATGGTCTGAAATCTCAAAACCATGGCAAATAGCGGTATCAGTCTTAGATTTTTTGTACCAAAATCAAAAATAATTGACGTTCAATTTCAACCATATCGAAACCACTCATATTGTCTATATCAGTATTCATATATATATATATATATATATATATATATATATATATATATATATATATATATATATATATATATATATATATATATATATATATCAGCGTTGGGCGAAAGCATGGTTAACAGTTAGCATGTCTTCTCACTGAGATTTTATTTACAAATAAACCCCTTTAATAAATTTCAGATATCATTTAAACTATAAGACGGTTAACATGTCTTATACACATGCGACATGTCCACTCACAGTTTTTTATATTAGTGAATACCTTTTCTAAAACAGTAATATTATTGAAGAACCTGAATTGCATTTAATCTGAGAGTATGATATTTTCTTGAATAACACCATGTTACTTCTTCATAGTGATTTCATTAAGACCCCGATATAGACTATTATCATTTGCAAGGCATTAGTTAAAATCTTCAATCAATCAAGATTAAAATTTCGTGGTATGATTGCGCATACCTGTATTTTCCTTATGTGCCAATTATGGCACACAAGGAAAACTGATTTATTTAATGATAAAATAAATCTTGATTTAGTTAATGCCTATCCAATTCTCACTATTTGGTAATGGCTAACAAAAGTTGAATCTTAATTTGTCAAATTCAGATTCCTTCCTTAACTTATAACTAATATGATTTAGCTAAGTCTAGGTTTTCTTAAAATTTGAAAGAAAATAACATGAACAATAGATTCTATAGGGAGTAGAAACATGTCGTTTACCTTAGAATTCGGCAAATCAATCCTTGGAATTGATGTTCCTTTCCATTTTTTCTATAGTTCTCTATTTTGTTGGTTAGTTTTAACCATGAAATCGGTTGATTCATATAAGAATTGACTGACATCAAGTAGAATTGGTAGTAATCAGAGTTAGTCGAAAACAATCAAAATTGGCCAAATCGATTGCAATCAACCGATGTCAAGGTTGGAATTGGCTGTTATTGGCCGATTCCAGCACAACTATTGTCAACTATAGCAAATTCAGCAATACTATAGGGTAAAATTTGATTAATTAAGAGCGACACCACAAAATCTTAAGGAGAAATACCTTCCCGACTCCTATAAACACCAACCATTAGATAAACTGCACAATCTTCATCAGGATAGCAGCTCAGTTTAGGACTACACAACTAAATTTGATGATCTAACCCTACATTGTGAGGTGCAAGAAGACTCCTACCAGGCGATATCTAGGTACCGTTTTGGGTTGAGGTCAGATATCCCGCGAGCAATGTTCAATCACTCCTACAAGATAGAGACCCGTGAGCAGGCAAGCCAATTAACTCAAGACTCTCTCAGGTTTTCTTCAGAGCGGAGGATCATTCCTAAAGTCGGGGAGCAATCTAACCTAAACACTCACACAACTAGATATCCTAAGGGCAAATCTGTGATAGGTGAATCTTTTAGGAATGCTAAGACGACTCAATATTTTAAGTTTCAAGGCTACAGTCACGTTGTTGTATAGTGCCCCTCTAGGAACCTCCTAATAAGGAAGCTGATGATGATGAGATCGAGATAGTCATTTATGAACCAACTGGCAGTGCAACTGATTCTGATAATGATGTTAGGGTTTCTAGCATCCAGTTGGGTGTCATTAGGTGTTCACACATAATTGTTAGTAATAATGATTGGTGTCGATCTAGTGTATTCCATTCCTATATTTAACATGAGAGTAAGAACTATAAATTGATGATAAATGAGGGTAGTTGTGTGAACATCATTGCTAAGACAACTCTTGAGAAGATGGGTCTCAAGGCTGAACCACATCCCCACCCATACAATGTGAATTGGGTTGATAAGACTACTCAATCTATTATCCAACATTGTCAGGTCCTTATCCACCTGTCTAGCTACGATAATCGTGTTTGGTGTGATGCCTTAGACATAGACGCTACACACATTCTGTTGGACAGGCCTTGATTGTATGACTTGGACCTAACCAGCCTGGGTAGGTCTAACACTTATGAATTTAAATTTAAAGAAAAGAATATATTGTTGAAACCTGTCAAACCCGAGTCGAGTGTAGGAAATAACAAGAAGGGAACAGTTACCGAAAAGAACAACACGACATGATGTTACTTAGTGACTAGATTCCACTTTTCTCTTGAGTCTCCTATTGATGGGTCTACTTTTAAATCTAGAAATTCCCTCAGCCTTATCCCTCTTCCCCTAGGTATCCCACCTATTGCAACAATTGAGCCATCTACATCACATTTGCCTGAGTTGCATGAACATAATATAAGTCAAATGATAATTAGCAATTATAACTATCAGTCTACTGCAGAGTCTCAAAAGCTGTTGCAGGATATCGCAATAGGTGACGAGGTGCTAATTAGAGTGCACCCAGAGAGGTTCTCACTGAAAACTTTGAAAAAGCTCCATACTCGACGCAGGGGTTCATGCAAGGTCTTGATGAGGTTTGATTCCAGCACCTACGAGCTCGATATACCTTATGATCTTGGGATTAGCTTAGTATTCAGTTTTGAAGACCTGACTCATTATCGCACTTTCACGAGGCTACAACAGTTTTTAGTTCATCCATTGCAACCACCACTACTGTGGAGACCAGCAACTGAGAAGTTTGTGTAGTCATTCACGTCGCGCCATTCGCCAGTCGCAAATTTTTTGAAGCCCGGGAGAATTGATGGGATTCAGTAGTTATTAGTTTTGTTTAGGCTCTTTACTATTTATTTTAGGCTAGACTCACTTTTCTTCTTTATTTTAGTCCATATCAGTT
The DNA here is from genome assembly GCA_038442645.1 of Agave tequilana. Classification (NCBI taxonomy): domain Eukaryota; kingdom Viridiplantae; phylum Streptophyta; class Magnoliopsida; order Asparagales; family Asparagaceae; genus Agave; species Agave tequilana. The sequence continues at coordinate 66,762 of JAVJIF010006779.1, forward strand.
ATGATGGGAGTTGGCTTTTATATGAGGCCTGCATAAGATCAAGACTTGCAGTTATTTTTCAGTTCAGTTGATTCAAGAAAACCCCAAAATTAGCATTGTATTTTTGCTTTGTGATTGAATCTTGGCATGATGATGTGCTGAGTGGGAGAGTGATCTTCTTGGTGTTGAAGCCTAAATCAGATCTTATCCTTCTAAATCCTAATTTCTTCTCTTTTTTTCTTTTTCTCTTCCTTCTCTCTTCTCGTCTACGTCATGTTGCCTTGACGGATTGTCGCCCTACACTGAGTATTATGTGGGTCGACCTGCGTGGTCAGGTCATCTAGGGGTTGGAAGGGGTGGAGAGCTCCTGGGCTCGGGGGCGAAGACCCAAAAAGCTAAGTTACTTTGTGAAGTCTCTTGAGGATCTCAGAGTGAAAGCAAATCACTCTCGGAAAGAGGCTGGGTGAGTTCAGAGTTTCATCTTATGGAAAAATATGGAGTCTCGCTCTGCAGTAGTAGTTTGGTGTCACTCCGGAGGAGCACTCCAAAGTGGCAGTGCAGAGAAGCATCTCAGATTTGCATATCGGAGAATCAGTCCAGCCTGGATGCTTCGCGACCTGTGAAACTCGAGTCACGTGTCAAGGGCAGTTTGAAGAGTTCAGAACTTGTAACCCTAGTTTTCTTTATAAAAAAGATATGTCGTCATTAGGGTTATGATTGAGAGATGAGTGCATGCCATTGTAAAAAAGCAGAGCGTCTATGAGGTTCTCTCTTCTTCTCCTCTTGTAATCTCTCTGATAATAGTGGATTTATGTGCGGCTACATGATTATTCTCAATTTGAGTTTTTCACGTAAATTTTTGGTGTTTTTGATTGTGTGATTAATCTGTGCTCTTTGATCTTCCCCTATCTTTTTTTTCCCGAACAACTTGCAATGTATTCTGTGAGTTCCCTTTGTTGAGAGGAAGACAATTGGGAAGCGAAAAGAAACACAGATCAAACGCACAATCAAAGACACCAAAAATTTACATGAAAAACCCAATAGGAAAAAACTATAGAGTCACACACAAATTCACTATTATCAAAGAGATTACAAGAGAAAAAGAAGAGAGAACCTTACAGCCTCTCTGTATTAACAATAAGTACACTCTCACACAAACCCTAATGATGGCACATGTCTTTTGATAGAGAAAACAAGGGTTACAAATTGTGAAATTATCAAACTACCTTTGACACGTGTTCTTGAGTTTTATGGGCTATGAAACTTCCAGACTGGATTACTTCTTTGTTGTGCATCTCTGAGTCATCACTCTGCTCTGTCACTCTGAGTGCTCCTCCACCTAGATGCTTCGGAGTGCTCCTCCAGAGTGATACCAAGCTACTACTTTGAAGTGAGACTCTAACACTGCCCACAACCTGGAACTCTGAACTCACCCAACCTCCTTACCGGAATGCTTCATCCTTCGCTCCAGGATCTGCAAGGGGACTCCACAAAGTAGTTTAGCTTTCGGAGGCTCTGCCCGTAAGCCAGAGCTAGGGTTCAAAGTCTCGATCGAGTCGCTCTTAAATCGACCGAGTCGTCTCCGGAACGGTCACTGTCGATATGAGAACGAGATGCGAGTCATTCTTTGTGGCAAAAATTGATCGATTAGGCATGACTCGGGCCTGACTTGGCCAAGCTGTGAAATAAGTCAGTTTTAATTAGCCAGTTTGATCGATTCAAGCTGAGTCATCTCTGAGTCAGTTAACTTGCAGCAAATCGTTTCAACCAGTGAATGATGGGTTATAAAGGGAATAAAAGGAAAGGAAAAACTTACCATCATCCAGATCTAGATCTGGACCCAAGATCGCTGCAGATGAGACTGTCCAAACCCGCTGACGAGACTGCCTATAACCACCGACGAGACCAGTGAGACTCGAGACCGCTTCGATCAAGATCCGTCCCAGGTAACTATCTCTCCCTCCCTCTCTCCCTTTCTCTCTCCCTCTCCCGCTCCTAGTCTCTCTATCTCATAGTCTCCCTCACTCTCTCCCGCTCTTTGTCTCTATCCCTCTCCCAATCTTTCTCTGTTTCATAATCTCTCTCCCTTCCTCCCTCCCTCTCTCTCGCTCTCTGTCTCTCCCTCCCCTCTCTCAGTCTCTCTCTCACAATCTTTATCCCTCCCTTACTTTATCGCTTTCTGTCTCTCACCCTTTCCCTCTCCCAGTCTCCCTCTATCGCACAGTCTCTCTCTTTTTACTCTTTCTTACCCTGATCTCTCTGTCTTTATTTCTCTCTCCTTCCCTCCCTCACCCGCTCTATGTCCCTTTTCCGCTCTGTCTCACAGTTTCTTTCTTATCTCACTCTCTCTTATCCCGATCTCTCTGTCTTTGTTTCTCTTTCTCCTATATTTTAATTTAAATCTCATGTCTCTCACCTACCCACCTAATCTCTCTCACCCAGTTAATTTAATTTAGTTAAAACATATATACTGAATTTAAATTAAATTAAATTAATTTAATATTGCATTGATTTGATACTTAAAGATATTGGTTTGATGAAGTCAGTTAAAGATACATTAGATGATGTTAAGATGATTACATCATTCATTTACCATAGCCTCAAAGTGGTGACTTTAATGAAGCAATTTACCAAATATAGAGATTTGTTAAGACTAGAGATAACACGATTTGCTATCGAGTTTATTTCAATTGAAAGCCTTATTCGCTATGAATATGATTTGAAAAGAATGTATACAACAAGCGAATGGCATGAATTCAACAAGGAAAAGAGTAGAAATGTGAGAGATAATGTTTCTAATCTCATTTTGACTGATTGATTCTGGAAGAAGACAAAAGAAGTCTAAAATATTATGAATACTCTTGTTAAAGTCTTGAAGATAGTGGATCAGGACAAAAAACCTACATTATATATTATATATGGGGCTATGGATGACCAAAATTGGCTAGAATAAGAATTGAAAGAAGTATTGGAATATCATTGATGAAAGATGGGAGGGATATTGACACTCCAAAAAGACGAACTCTAGGGCAGCTCTGCAACCAGTCCGAATGATGTCTAACTTATCGACACTTTTAAAAGATAAGTCAAAGGCAGGCTGAAAATCTGTTCATTCCTAATGGATAAACCAATGACTTGGACTCCACTGATCCAGTAAAGCAAAAAGTGAACCAAGCATTTGCCTTCTGAAGAAGCCTAATGAGGCTAACTCCTAGCGTCGCTGCAAGCTCAGTATCAGCTTCACAGTAAACTATCAATAGCTCCTATATGGGTTCTTTCATTAGCGTCGCCTGAAGCTTTGCATAACTCTATTAAGGATCTCTCTTTTAGTTTCGCTGCAAGCTCAATGCCAGCTTCGCAACAAGCTATTAATAGCTCCGCTATGGGCTCTCTCCTTTGCTTCTTATGAAGCTCCCTTCTTAGCTCTGCTGTGAACTAACTCCACTGCGAGCTCATATGAACATTTTTGATCATTTAAATCTTGACACGAGATTAATGTAATCATTATCACATTTTATGCAGTTAATGTTGGCCCAGAGGCCTTCCACTCTAGTTTTGATGATGATTAACTCATGTAGTTATGTTTACTAATAATCTTGTGATGTTTAGTTTCAGATCTCTAATCAAGATATTCGTAGGTGATTTGCTTCAACAAAGGAGTTTTGGAGCTTTTCACTTGGTGATTCAAGAGCCCGAGCGTCAAAGATCATATATAGCACTCGTTGGAATCAAGCTCGGTGGATCACGATTTGGATCGAGTTGACTTGAAGACGGAGTTCGTCAAGAAGATCTTGGTACATAGTTTAATTTTCGTTTTAGATCCATATGTAAAGATTAGATAGTGTGATATGCTCAAGTTCACAACACACACACGTGTTTATAGTTTTCATGTTTTGGTTTTCGGTTTTTGGTTTAACCGATATTAGTTTTCAGGAATAGATAGGTTCAAAACAAGTTTACATTGTTTAAATGTATATTAGATATGTTCTATATACATGTATGTTTCATGTCTTAAATAAACTTAGTTTAATATGCTTGTTCATGAGTTTTGGTGTTTTGGTATTTTTAACAAAACATATTTTTGGAATTAAAGTCAAAAACATGGATATATATATGTTTCATGTATATTAGACTTATGCCCATATGCAACATGCTTCAAAGTATTTAAGTATCATGTTTTTGTATTTGGATGAGTTTTGGACAAAACGTATTTTCAATTCAAAAATCCAAGTTTTGGAAAATACGAGTTTTGTTTTTCGGCAAAATTTATAAGTCAAAAAAATGATTCAAAAAAGTTTGAAATTTGTGTTGAAAATTTTCACACAAGTTTATATTTCAATGTATTACAATAAAACTATTTTTTGTGGAATTTTTAAGGAATTTATGGGATTTTTTAGAATAATAAAAACTAAGTTTTTCTGTCCCATAACACTGCCTGCCAGGCTCTGGCGGTCGACCGGACCCAGAGTCGGTCAACCGGACCGGTCGACCAACGTGCACAAAATGTGCACGCTGGCCAGCCACTTGGGCCGGTCGACCGAGCGGTCGACCGACTGCAAGTACCCCACTCTCGGGTGGGGGCGGTCGACCGTAAGACGTGGGCGGTCGACCAAGCGTTCTACCGGCCAGAGAGCATTTGCTCTCTGGATTGGGACGGTCGACCGTCAGCCGCCAAGGCTGACAATTCCGCCCAACGGCTAGTTTTTGTTTGGGGCTTTATATACCCCATCTCTTTAGGGTTTTGGCTAAGGTTTTTGAAAGAGAAAATTTCCTACTTTCTTAAGTGTTTATACAAGATTTCAAAAGTATTTTTAGAGCTTCAAAAGATCTATCTTTATATTGTTTTAAAGGGTTGGAAAAATCAAAGAAAATTGGCTATTTGGGATATTGCTTTTGATCTTCATTTCAAACTTATTCTAGTTATTTTCCCAAGCATTTTCTTTGAGTTTTTGATTTCCAACATCTTGATTTTCCACACATGAGCTATATCTCCTATCCTTTCTATAGGATCATTTATTTGTGGGAAAATTGGTTTGTGGTTGAGATATACCACTTTGTTGTACCCTCCTTCATTTGTTGTATCTCTCTTGGGTAGAGGTTGATTAGGAGTGATGGTTTGCTCCCTCTTTGGTAGAGGTTGAGGTTGTGGTTTGCTCCCTCTAGTGTGAGGTGGAGTTTGGATTTGTATCCCTCTTTGTAAAGAGGTGGATTGTGGTTGTTTGGCTAAGGGCCTACCCCTCTTGTGTGAGGTGGTGTTTGTGTTGCCTCAGTAGAGGTTGTATTGGTTGAGAGAGGAGTTCGGTACTCCCGGTTGTATTTGCCCCAAATCCTCGGTGGAGGTTCCCTGTGTGGGAGTCCTAGGTGGACAAGTTAGTTGATTGAAAATCCTTCTCAGTAAAGGCGAGGACGTAGAGCTCGGTGCTCGAACCTCGAAACAAATCTTGTTGTTTGTGCTTGATCCATTGACTCTTAACTCTCTCTCTCTACTTTTGTGCCTTGCATCATTCATATTATCATATATCCATTATATCCTTGGTTTGTTTGTGTGTGCCTCACTTGTGCTTAACCATGAGAGCTTCATATAGCGCCTCAACTCTTATTCAGAGGAATCAAAAGGAGTTAGTCCAGAGCCCTTCACTGGGAATTTGGCTACACTCGTTTGTTGCATTAAGTGTAGTTGCAATTAGTTTTTAATTTCTGCATTTAGTTCATTAGATTAGCCGTACACCTATTCACCCCCCTCTAGGTGTACTTTCAATTGGTATCAGAGCCTACGCTCCTGATATTTGGTTTAACCACCTAGGAGTGTGATCTTGGTTAGCTAATCTATCATTTGCATTTGATTACTATTTGTTTACACACACTCATGGATTGCTTGTCACCTCCCATGTTCGATGTCTCCAACATTGACATGTGAAAATTTAGGATGTCCATGTATTTGAAAACCCTAGGCTTGCATGTTTTCCTTGCCGGTACCAAGAGATCCTATCTTGGTGAAAGCAAGTATATAGAGGCCAATGCACAAGCCCTTGAGGCACTTAGAAGCACGCTAAATAAAGAATATCTTATTATTGTTTCAATTGGTATCATTGGATCGTTTGAATTGGTATCAATTATGACACTTCTTTTTGTATACTCATATATATGTTTATTTGTGCTCAATAATATCACAAATTTTAGTTTTGCAAAATCAAGCTTAGCATAACCCAAAACTTGATTTTTTTAATATCTATCATGTTTCAATTGATTTGTTTTCAATTGGTATCCTTATACAAGCTTATGCATCATTTTAGTTGGTATTTCATAAAGGGGAGAAAATTCGTATTTCATATTTCAATTGGTATTTTGTTTACCGTTGATTTTCACTCCCAAACTTTATGATGAAAAATACATTTTAATTTGGTATCATATGCTTATAAAGAAAAATACCCTCAATTGGTATCAAGATTTTATTTGTTTACTATCAATTGGTATCAAGATTTTGTTTTTACTATCAATTGGTATATGTTTTCATTTTGTTATAAAAATGTTTGATTGAGACTTGTTTTTCAATGCCTCATTTACTTTCAATTGGTAGGTATTTCTTATTTTTTTATGTTCACTTTCAATTGGTATCATAATGCACTACATTGACATATTTTTAATTGGTATCATATTTGATTTGACCCCTTATTGGTATCATTTTGTTTTAGACAAAAAGGGGAAGAACATTTTTTTTATTGTTTTCTTTGACCCCTTTGTTGATGATTGACAAAAAGGGGGAGAAGAATTTGAGTTTATATGCATGTTTTTATGACTATGCATGTTTTTGTATTGGTATCAAGTATTGGTATCAAGAGTGTTTGTTTTAAGAACATATTTTGGTTAGTTTGATTTTTTTTTATTTGTATCAAGAACATTATTTAAAGAACTTGTTTATGTAAAGAAGAAATAATTTATTTTGATATTAAGAGCTTGTTTTATGCATGTTGATACATTTCATGTTTGGTATCAAGAGCATGTTTTTGTACTTGGTATCTTGTTTTTTATGTAAAGGAGAAATAATTTATTTTGATATTAAGAGATTGTTTTATGCATGTTGATACATTTCATGTTTAGTATCAAGAGCATATTTTTGTACTTGGTATCTTGTTTTTTGCATGTCTATGCATTTTCCTGTTTAATAGTCATTGCATATATTTGTTGTTTATTACTATGCATGAGTTAAGGGGGAGCTTCCTCGAAGCTTAACTTTAATCCAGGCAAATATAACTCCATGAGTTTTGTCATCATCAAAACGGGGGAGATTGTTGGCCCAGAGGCCTCCACTTTAGTTTTGATGATGATTAACTCATGTAGTTATGTTTACTAATAATCTTGTGATGTTTAGTTTCAGATCTTTAATCAAGATATTAGTAGGTGATTAGCTTCAACAAAGGAGTTTTGGAGCTTTTCACTTGGTGATTCAAGAGCCCGAGCGTCAAAGATCATATATAGCACTCGTTGGAGTCAAGCTCGGTGGATCACGATTTTGATCGAGTCGACTTGAAGACGGAGTTCGTCAAGAAGAAATCGGTACATAGTTTAGTTTTTGTTTTAGATCCATGTGTAAAGATTAGATAGTGTGATATGCTCAAGTTCACAACACACACACGTGTTTATAGTTTTCATGTTTTGATTTTCGGTTTTTGGTTTAACCGATATTAGTTTTCATGAATAGATAGGTTCAAAATAAGTTTACATTGTTTAAATGTATATTAGATATGTTCTATATACATGTATGTTTCATGTCTTAAATAAACTTAGTTTGATATGCCTATTCATGAGTTTTGGTATTTTGGTATTTTTAACAAAACATATTTTTGGAATTAAAGTCAAAAACATGGATATATATATGTTTCATGTATATTGGACTTATGTCCATATGCAACATGCTTCAAAGTGTTTAAGTATCATGTTTTTGTATTTGGATGAGTTTTGGACAAAACGTATTTTCAATTCAAAAATCCAAGTTTTGGAAAATACGGGTTTTGTTTTTCGGCAAAATTTATAAGTCACAAAAATGGTTCAAAAAAGTTTGAAATTTGTGTTGGAATTTTTCACGCAAGTTTATATTTCAATGTATTACGATAAAACTATTTTTGTGGAATTTTTAAGGAATTTATGGGATTTTTTAGAATAATAAAAACCAAGTTTTTCTGTCCCATAACAGTGCCTGCTAGGCTCTGGCGGTCGACCGGGCCGGTCGACCGGACCCAGGGCCGGTAGACCGGACCGGTCGCCCGACGTGCACAAAACGTGCACGCTGGCCAGCCACATGGGCCGGTCGACCGAGCGGTCGACCGACTGCAAGTACCCGACTCTCGGGCGGGGGCGGTCGACCGACCGGTCGACCGTAAGGCGTAGGCGGTCGACCGGCCAGAGAGCGTTTGCTCTCTGGATTGGGACGGTCGACCGGGCGCGTCGACCGCTAGCCTCCAACGGTCAAAAATTTGACCGTTGGCGGTCGACCGCCAGCCGCCAAGGCTGACAATTCAGCCCAACAGCTAGTTTTTGTTTGGGGCTTTATATACCCCATCTCTTTAGGGTTTTGGCTAAGGTTTTTGAAAGAGAAAATTTCCTACTTTCTTAAGTGTTTATACAAGATTTCAAAAGTGTTTTTAGAGCTTCAAAAGATCTATCTTTATATTGTTTTAAAGGGTTGGAAAAATCAAAGAAAATTGGCTATTTGGGATATTGCTTTTGATCTTCATTTCAAACTTATTCTAGTTGTTTTCCCAAGCATTTTCTTTGAGTTTTTGATTTCCAACATCTTGATTTTTCACACTTGAGTTATATCTCCTATTCTTTCTATAGGATCATTTATTTGTGGGAAAATTGGTTTGTGGTTGAGATATACCTCTTTGTTATACCCTCCTTCATTTGTTGTATCCCTCTTGGGTAGAGGTTGATTTGGAGTGGTGGTTTGCTCCCTCTTTTGTAGAGGTTGAGGTTGTGGTTTGCTCCCTCTAGTGTGAGGTGGAGTTTGGATTTGTATCCCTCTTTGTGAAGCGGTGGATTGTGGTTGTTTGGCTAAGGGCCTACCCCTCTTGTGTGAGGTGGTGTTTGTGTTGCCTCAGTGGAGGTTGTATTGGTTGAGAGAGGAGTTCGGTACTCCCGGTTGTATTTGCCCTAAATCCTCAGTCGAGGTTCCTTGTGTTGGAGTCCTAGGTGGACAAGTTAGTGGATTGAAAATCCTTCTCGGTGAAGGCGGGGACGTAGAGCTCGGTGCTCGAACCTCGAAACAAATCTTGTTGTTTGCGTTTGATCCCTTGACTCTTAACTCTCTCTCTTTACTTTTGTGCCTTGCATCATTCATATTGTCATATATCCATTATATGCTTGGTTTGTTTGTGTGTGCCTCACTTGTGCTTAACCACGAGAGCTTCATATAGCGCCTCAACTCTTATTCAGAGGAATCAAGAGGAGTTAGTCCAGAGCCCTTCACCAGGAATTCGGCTACACTCGTTGGTTGCATTAAGTATAGTTGCAATTAGTTTTTAATTTCCGCATTTAGTTCATTAGATTAGTCGTACACCTATTCACCCCCCTCTAGGTGTACTTTCAGTTAATTACCATGATCTTTCACTTCCCAATTAGTGTGAGAAGATCAGGGAAAATCCCTCAATTGGTTGAGCAAATCAAGGGATAGCTGGCTAATTAGCTTCGCATACGGGTTTCTAGCTTCACACAAGCTGAGTTTAGCTTTGTAGCGAAGCTATTTAAGCTTGGTGCGAAGCTAAATTAACTAAATCAATCTACTGATTGTTAGGAGGGGTTGTTACACCCTATAAACCCCAAAGAGGGGATCGAGGATGGAAAAGATCAGGAAAAGAGCCTGAATTTTGGAGAGCCATTGGCTGAAATTTTCAGAAGAGTTATATTCTCTACAGCTTCCAAGCTTTCTTAAGGAACTTTGCTTTTCTTTAAGGGTGCTAATACCCTCAAGATCTTCCTCTTTCAAAGGACTTCCAGAACCAGGTAAGAAGGAAACTCCTAGGCATAAGACTCGAAGGCTTGATCGATCGCATCGTCAATAGAACAAAGTGGTCGCGTGCTAATTAGACTTCCATTGGCACACTTCTCCAGAATCTCAGAAGAGAAATAGTTGTAATTTTCTTCTTTTCGCTTACTTGTAATTTCTTTTCTACAAATTTTTATAAGTTTTCCCTAATTTCAAATCTATGAAAAACAAGATGACGACTCCACTGGGGAGTGACTTCTCTGCCAACGAGAAGATTGTATCGCAATGCAATGATGAAACCCAAGGCCTACTGCTAAAACTTTGGTCATCCAGTTTGACCAAGAGAAGTTTGAGCAATTTCCCTCTGAGGGCGACTCAAGCCCTATCAACGTGCGCAAGCATAGGAAGATCTCCATGGCTAAGTCTCCTCTGGCCGTGGCTCGGAAGCAAGTCCCAGATTGGACGAAGAAGGCCGTCTTCTGGTTTAATTTAGTCTCAACAGAGACTGAATTAGCTTCACACCAGCATCCACATGTTGTGCGCGAAGCTAAAATCAGCCTCAAAGTCTATCTGGATTGAAGAATCCGATTCAGCTTTGTGCAAGGCTAATAGATCCTTGATCTCAGCTTTGACAAAAGCTAACAAAGTCTCTGACTGTGAGACTACTTCAGCTCTTCACAGTGCTCAGCTTTGCTTCTCTCGCGAAACTAAAGGCAAAGCTGCAGTAACTTTGCTTCCCACTGCCAAAGCTTCTATCCGCGAAGCTAAATCTGAAGCACACTTTGGTGCTAACAATAAAGCTACTTCGCTCAAAGAAATACTTCACAGTACTAAAGCACCAAGTGCTGAGGTAGCTTCGTCTCACGGCGAAGCTATCTTAACTTCACTCCCAGCCAAGAGGAAAGCCTCTAAGGTTAAGTCTAGGTTTAAACCTAAGGCTACTCAACCTATCAGGGATAATATCCAGCCTCCCCGAGTCTCCGTGTTGGATCATTTGGGTCCGGTCAATACAGACTTGCGGGAATTTCTGAGTAACAAGCAGATGTCCCGCCGGTTGGAACTTGATTCTGGTGATACATTTGTGAAGCCATTTCATTGGAGCTCTATCTCACAAGCTTATATAGTGTTCTACATGCTCAAGACTTCCCAAGGATAATGGCTATGGATGTGTATTGTAATATTTATTAGAATGTTAAAAGCCTTGGAACACACACACACACACACACCATAAGCCTATTAGTCGACTTATACTCTTGATTAGTCGACTTATACATCCTATAGTCGACTTGACATTTTATGTAGTCGACTAGCCTCTGTCCTGAAAAGTTATCAACTCTCTGTTTCTTGACAGTTGAACATTGTTAGTCAACTTATCAACTTTATTAGTCGACTAATACCTGTTGTAGTCGACTAATATATTCTACTGGTCGACTAATTTAAGTTTTCAGAAACATGTCCCTTGTATCAGCCATACTCTAGTCGACTTGCCCCCTTTATAAGTCGACTACTATAGGCAAAAATCAATACCCTATCGACTAACCCCCAACCTCAAGTCGACTAATGGCAGTTTCTAACTGTTGGACAGTTTCTGATTTCTGGTGTTTTATCCAACGTTTTAAAATTCAAATTCAAGTTAATAACTTCCCTAACTGATTATAGATTTCACCTATAAATAGGGATGTTGTCCTAGGCTAAATTCACCAATTCATATCAATAGTTTTCTGCCCAAAAATTCTGTTCAAAAATCTGTTTTTTAGAAAACTGTTTCTACTTTCAATTCTTCACTCAAATTCCAATCCTTTAGTGAAGATATCTGAGAGTCCACCTACAAGAGTCCTTGTTCACGATCACATACAGATTCAAGGCTTATAGGATTGATTGTAATTACTCAAAGAGAAAGATTGTACAAGAGTGTCTTCGGGTTGAAGAGAAGTTGTACAAGGTGTTGTTGTCTTCTTGGTTGTAAGAAGAGTTGTATACATTTGGCAAAGGAAATTTGTCAAGTGGTATACAAGGTGTTGATTTTGGGTGTACAAAATCAAAGGTTAAAGGAAAATCTCAAGCCAGTGGCTTGGGGACTGGATGTAGGTCAAGAGGATCGAACCAGGATAAATCACTTGTGTTTGCGTTTGATTTACTTTTTGTGATTTAATTTCCTTTTATGGAAGTTTTTATTTAATGCTAATATCTTTATTTGAGTGTTGACGTAATTTTTAGATCCTACAATTGGTATCAGAGCCCGGTCCGGCATACTCTATCAAAGCCCTGCATACCCAGTCAACAACCTACAAGGATGGCAAAGGAATTTCCTTCATCACAATTCAAAGAAAGACATTCCACACAACGTTCACCGCTTTTCGATGGATCTAATTACAACTACTGGAAGTGTAGAATGAAGATCTACTTACAATCACTTAATTATAAACTTTGGAACATAGTAGAAGCAGCGTAAACCAAACCGACTACCAATTACAGCGCTTGGAGTGATGATCAAAAGAAGAATGCGAACCTTGATGCCAAAGCGATGAATGCGTTATTCTGTGCCTTAACCAAAGAAGAATTCAATCGTGTGTCAACAGTCACATCTGCAAATCAAATATGGCACATACTACAGGTAACACATGAAGGTACAAATAAGGTTAAAGAATCTAAAATTTATGTTCTTGTTCATAGGTTCGAACTCTTCAAAATGATGGAGAACGAAACAATTTCAGAAATGATAATAAGGTTCACTGACATAACAAATTCCTTAGCATCCCTTGGAAAGGAATATACCCAAGTCGAAAAAGTTCGTAAGATCCTTCGTGCACTCACATCAGATTGGGAGAAGAAGACAACTGCAATCGAAGAAGCAAATGATCTCTCCACTATGTCATTAGAAAACCTTATTGATAATTTAATGGCATATGAAGTACAACTGGAAGACAGAAAGAAGGATGAATAACAACCTTTCTCAAAGAAGAAAGAACTTGCCTTCCATGCATCCTCAAATACGGACAATTCAGATGAAGATGAAGAGGAGATGGCAATGCTCTCAAGAAAGTTCAGAAAGTTCTTGAAGCAAGATAAGTTTAAATATTTTAATTGTAATAAAACAGGTCATATGAAGAAGGATTGCCCATTGCTCAAAAATAAAAGAAATTTCAAGAGCAAAAAGTTCAAAAAGAAGAAAGATTATCAAGCATCATGGGATAATAGTGATTCCTCTTCCTCTGACGAAGAAAAAACCACTGAACATGCCAACATTTGTTTCATGGCTCAAGAAGAAGATGAGGTATAATATACTGAACTCTTAGATGCATTTCATGAATTATACAATGATCTTAAGAATGAAAAATAAAGAATAAAGTTTTGTCAAAGGAAAATGAAAAACTTATCAAAGAAAATTCATGTTATGTTTCTCAAATTTCTTCTATAAATTCTCAACAAGATGATTTTGAAAAAGTTATATCATTATTGAAAAAGGATAAGGAGAATTTTATAAAAAAAAAGTAATACTTAAAAAAGAAACTATGTTTTTAAATGAAAGAATTTCTGTTCATGTCAAGTTTCAAAATGAAGTATGAAGAGATTTTGAAAAAATTGACTAAATTTAATCATGGAAAAGAAAAGTTAAATGATTTGTTATCATATCAAAAGATATCACATAATCATTATGGTCTTGGGTTCTTAAATCAGAGTGGAAACTCTACACATGTTAGTAAAAAGAATCATAATCCATATAATTCTTTTGTGAAAAGAAATACTGATATTATTTAAAAAAGAATTATGAACAAGTACATATGGATTCCTAAAAACTTAAGCATTTTTGATAAAAATACTTATATTACATCATACAAACATTCTATATGTAATTCATGCAATTATATGTATACTAACAGATGAAAACCAAATTCAAATTGGGTTTGGATTCCTAAAGGTTAATGCTTTGATCTTATAATGATTGGTACCATCTAATGTTTATCTCTCAGGCACCGTATAAAAAGTTTGATAAGAAAAATATTTCAAACATTTATCATATATATATGTGTCATGATATATTTGTTGCAGGGGAAGAACATATGTTTTCCTATATCTGTTATAACCTGTTCTATGCAGGGGGAGAACATATAACATATTCTCTACAGGGGGAGTTTTCATGCACACAAATTGTCATCATCAAAAAGGGGAAGAATGTTGGAACTTGATTCTCATGATACATTTGTGAAGCCATTTCATTGGAGCTCTATCTCACAAGCTTATATAGCGTTCTACATGCTCAAGACTCCCCAAGGATAATGGCTATGGATGTGTATTGTAATATTTAGTAGAATATTAAAAGCCTTGGAATACACACACATCATACTCTTGATTAGTCGACTTATACATCCTATAGTCGACTTAACATTTTATGTAGTCGACTAACCTCTGTCCTAAAAAGTTATCAACTCTCTGTTTCTTGACAGTTAAACATTGTTAGTCGACTTATCAACTTTATTAGTCGACTAATACCTGTTGTAGTCGACTAATATATTTTGCTGGTCGACTAATTTAAGTTTCCAGAAACATGTCTCTTGTATCAGCCATACCCTAGTCGACTTGCCCCCTTTATAAGTCGACTACTATAGGCAAAAATCAATACCCTAGTCGACTAACCCCCAATCTCAAGTCGACTAATGGCAATTTCTGACTGTTGGACAGTTTCTAATTTCTGGTGTTTTATCCAACGTTTCAAAATTCAAATTCAAGTTAATAACTTCCCTAACTAACTATAGATTTCACCTATAAATAGGGATCTTGTCCTAGGCTAAATACACCAATTCATATCAATAGTTTTCTGCCCAAAAACTCTGTTCAAAAATCAGTTTTTCATAAAGTTGTTTCTACTTTCAATTCTTCACTCAAATTCTAATCCTTTAGTGAAGATATCTGAGAGTCCACCTATAAGAGTCCTTGTTCATGATCACATACAGATTCAAGACTTATAGGATTGATTGTAATTACTCAAAGAGAAAGATTATACAAGAGCGTCTTCGGGTTGAAGAGAAGTTGTACAAGGTGTTGTTGTCTTCTTGGTTGTAAGAAGAGTTGTATATATTTGGCAAAGGGGATTTGTCAAGTGCTATACAAGGTATTGATTTTGGGTGTACAAAATCAAAGATTAAAGAAAAATCTCAAGCGGGTGGCTTAGGGTCTGGATGTAGGTCAAGAGGACCGAATCAGGATAAATCACTTGTGTTTGCGTTTGATTTACTTTCTATGATTTAATTTCCTATTATGCAAGTTTTTATTTAACGCTAATATCTTTGTTTGAGTGTTGACGTAATTTTTAGATCCTACACCGCCCTGAAGAGCAAGCCACATCTCACCATCTCAATGCGGATGAGTGGGGTGTCAACTTGTGATGTTTCATTCCGCTAAGTGTTGTCTGAGGCCAATTCCCCTAATATCTCCACATCAACTATCGGTATTCGATCGGTTGTCAGCTCAGACCTCTGAAGAACCCAGGACTAGGAGGAAAAGGAAGGCCAAAAAGTCTCACCTCGCTGCAGCCTTTATCAACATGACGGGAAGAGGAAGGGATCGGACACGATCTCAAAGAGGAAGACAGGCGGTTCACGCTCCCTCAGTTAATTCCCCAGATCCTGAATATAGACCAGGCTTAAGTCAAGTTCTGATTGCACTAGAGGGTGCCTTTCGAGGTACCTGCTCTAGGGTAGCAGTACCCTACAATTATGGACAACCCTTTTCTTTCACAAGAGCTAAATCGTCGGAACCACTGAAAAGCCTCTTCCAGTGGTCAGACGACGAAGGCGAAGCCAATGACTATGCATCCTCTGCCACAGTTAGCTCAGAGCAAAAAGGGACTGTGTCGGCTAACATGACCGACAACAATCATGATAATGATCTCCATCGGCATATGGAGGCTCAAGAGCAAACTTTTAAAGCTCAACAAGCGACTTTGGATAACATTCAGCAAATGTTGGCACAACTCCTAAACAACCGAAATAATGATGAAACCATCGGTAGCAATCATGACGAGAAGGAGAATACCGACACGGAACCCCATAAGACTGAAAAGTCAAAAGGAAGTTCTGCAATTGATGCTGATGTTATCAAAGGCATCCAAGCTCAGATCGCATCCCTAACTCAGAGAGATGAACTGAAGAAAGTAAGGATGACGCGTCCTTACCCACTGGAGTGGGACTTAATTCCTTACCCGCAAAAGTTCAAGCCATCTACCTTACACACATATGATGGCAAAAGATCACCAAATTAGTAAATCTATTACTTTCAGTCGCAAAACAGCAACTTGATAGACAATGATGTGGTCATGGCCAGACTATTCATCTGCACCCTTAAGGGGGTAGCCTTTGATTGGTTCAGAAGCCTTTCCAACGGCTCCATCAATTCTTGGATTGACCTGAAAACTCAGTTCCTTTCTCGATTCTATGAGGATGATACAAAGGTGACCATGGATAAGATCCTCTCAACATACCAAAAAGCAGGACAATCCGTGTAAGAATACATTGAGAGATTCGGCAATCTCTCTCTAATTTGCCCCGTAGGAATGCCATTACCCATGTTGCTTTAAACATTTTGGCAAAACTTTCTCGATAGGGTAGAAGTTCGTATGGGAGCCATTAAAGCCAATACTTGGAAGGAACTTGTCGAACAGGCAAAGATAGCTGAGAAATTAACAAAAAGGTTCGAGCTTTCAGTACCCAAGAACAAATGGGGGGTATGTACCAAGGGGCATAATGCAGCCCAATCTTCCCAATCTAAAGGAAAAGAAATGATGGCAGTTGAGTTTTCTGGGGAAGCTCCACCAAAGCAGAAAAGGAGCGGCGCTAGAAACAATCAGGAGTTCAAGTTTTCGCCAAGACAATATTATTTCAAAGATGAACAGGTGGTGACTATCTTTCACCTACTCAACAAGGGTAACAAGCTCAAGTTACCTGAAGTTCGGTGACCAGAACAAATGAGGCATACAAATGACCCCAACTACTGCCTCTTCCATAGAATGGTGCATCATCCCACCAACTGATGCTTTATCCTCAAGGACACGATCCAAGCATTAGTGAATGCTGAAATTCTGACTCTCAAGTCAGAGCAAAAGAAAGTTTCCACCAACATGGTGACTCTTAAATTTGGGACCTTCCCAAAGACGACGGTCCAAGATGGATTGACCCCAGTCTCTAAAGTCAAATTGGACGTTGTTAATACAATGGCAGAAAAGCAGAAAGCCAAGGGCCTCGTTCTGATGATGACAAAATCTGGAGAGATCATATGGGACTATCCAGATATCGTCGAAGATGAGCAATAGAAATCCAACAAACCCAAGCTCAAAGGAAAGTCAAGTAACACCGTCTCCCTCGCAACGGATGATGACACTATGACTATAGCTTCTCTCAGAGATTCGAAAGAAGAAAAGTTTGCCTTAGCGGTGTAGCCCGCTACTACTCAGATATTAGGTACCCGGTCTGAAAGACCGTACTTGCGACAGTACAATCAGACCCCAACGAGATACAACAGCCAACATCGGGAACAATTGCACCAGTTCAAGCTGTGGCAACATCCCCACCACTAGACAAAGGAAAGCTAAAAGAGGTCCGATTCGACAAATCATTGAAGAAGGATCCTTCAAAGGGGCTTAACGCTCCTTTCGATTTGACATATTGGCATAGCTTGTCAATATTCCAGCTTGTATTACCCTGCACAAGCTACTTCGCCTTTCAAAGGAGACAAGAGAGATGCTTAGGGGTGCACTCACCGACTTAGAGTCCTTTCTGACACAAGTGCCGGCAATCTCTACTAATGACAATGGGAATCCGTGTCCCCAATGTCATGTGGTGCAGCGACAGATGTTATTCATCACCTTCACTCCTGAGGACATACTCCTCAAAGATAATAAGCATGATAGACTTCTGTACTATACTTGGTACCTTGGGTCTACGTGCATCGAAAGGATCCAAGTCGATCCGGGGTATGCTCTCAGCATCATCCCGAAGAGATTTCTCTATTTTCTTAGCATCCCAGTTAGCAGATTATCCACCACCACTATAACCATCCATGGCTTCAACGCCGGGAGTAGTCACCCTCTGGGCAAGATTCGTCTCTGATGCCAAATTTGGGACTTGAAATCAAAAGTGACATGCTATATCATCGACGCTGACACGTCTTATAATCTCTTGCTCGGATGATCGTAGATCCATGCCAATTGGATTGTCCCCTCCACGTTGCACCAGTGCTTCAAATACGCGGGAGATGATGTTATGGTCCAAATGGTATTTACTGAAATACATTCTTTCAAAGGACTGGAGAATTACTTCACTGATTCCTTACTCTACCAGGAGAATAACGAGTCAGTGAAGCAATCATTGCCCGATGACATCGACAGTGGCAATGAGATAGACTCAGAAATCAGGAGAAAATGTGCTCGCTATCTTTAGTATAAAACTAATTATAGCATATCTAGATGATTTTGATTGTAATAATCCCGTCAAAAATGGGGACGAGTGGGTCATTAATGAAAATATTAATTATGATTACTCTTTGTCTTTGGAGGATGTATTTAAATCTGTCGATATTAGTTCCTTGCACATGCCTTTACCCATCTCGAAAATGGCATGCATACATATAGAGGATAATGAAGGGTCTGTCTTCATTGTCCCGCCTACTAAAAGGAACCAATCACCGATTATATTCGGCAGAAGCCAAGCTCGAGCCACGACATTCAGGAAATCAGATGATGACTTAGAACCCCCGCAATTCTTTCATTACGCGCGGTCAGCACACTGCATGATGAAAAGAATAGGGTACAGCTTGAATCGTGGCGATGGTTTGATTTTCGGTAAAGGGCGGCGCATACCTTTGTAACCCTTCGTATCTGATGGAAAACTAACCAACTATTATGACCCCACACATATGGGATTAGGATATGTCACTCAGCCTCCTCAGTCAGAATTAGAGTCTGGCGAGTCCCTACCATCGCAATCATCAGACTTGTTGATGAGTGTGATTTATATACATGTTTCACATCACTTTTTATGCCTATTATTTGTCATATTTAATGCTGCATGGGTATTTTGTTAGTGTTATTTTGCAGATTTTAGGTCAAGAGCAAATTAGAAGAAAAAGAACAAAAATTGAAAAATTGGCGATATCAAATGAATAAAAGCAATGCAAAACTAGAGATCTAAAGCAGAGATGGAACATCTCAACAGAGCCTTCACGCAAAATCAGAAATTCCACAAAAATTTGGGACTAGAATAGACGAAGAGTTCGGCCACCCTGCCATATATTTCGGCCAAGCAGTCGTGGACCAGTGAACGGGAAGGCCAACTCAGAGGTCAACACGAATTAAAAAGTGGGGCGCCAATACAGCAAGAAGTTCAGCCAGCCAGCCGAATTTTCGGCCAGCTAGCCAAACTCTGGCAGTGCTTATGGATAAAATTTTCCCAAAATTTCGTGTAAATTAAGAAATTTAGGTTTTTGTATTCGACTAGGGTTCTACTGCTCTATGTTCTATATAAACGCCACCAAGCCTCTTGTACAATATGCAATTTTTATCTCTTTTATATTAAGTAAAAATCAATAAAATTCTGTTGTTAGCCATTAAATCTCAGAGTACTTTCAGCAGGAATTTCGTCAAGGCTTCATCTTTATAGTGCTCTCTTACCTTTCTTTTACTTTCCTTTTAATTTCCATGATCTCTTTTAATATTATAATGTGTTCTATTTCTTTAGTTATGAATTAATTTTTCATAACTAGGGGCATGATGTAGGGATTGTAATGATGATATAAGATTATGTTTTGTGTAAATTCTTCTATGTGTTTTATAAAGTTTTAATCCTTTATATGCTAAGTTGTTAAATCTTTTGCTTTATATTATAATTGGTGCGCACAATTAATCAAAAGGATAGGTTAGAGTCCGAGAGGAGATAACTTAGTAAAAACTTTTAGGATTAACAACCATAACTCAAAATGTTGAGACGTAAGAGTTGTGCAGTAATGTAGGAATATCCATCACACTTAATGCATCTTTTGACTAGCAATATACTATATCGAGAGATTGTGGATTCTAAATTTAGAAGATAAAATTGGTATTGTTCGAGAGAAGTACTGATTAGGATAAGAAATTTTGATTGTCAGCATGAATAGGATGAATTAGCACAAGCATAATATTTTATCTGATTACAATTACCAAAATCATTACCCTAGTCTTTTCATAATTAAAATAAACTTTTTTAGTAATAATTTAGTTACAACATCTTTCAACTAAATTGATTATTCAAATAGAACTAGAAAGGATTAAGTTGGTACTTGAACAATAATCCTCGTGGGAACGATACTCTACTCACAATTATATTACTTGAAAATGATTGGTACACTTGCCATTCGAATTCGCTGATCAAGTTTTTGGAGCCGTTGCCGGGGATTGTATAATTTTCAATATCAACAATATCAATTACTATTCCTCTTTGAATTCTATCTGCAGATCTAACATAAAAATCATTTCCTGTGCAGGTTACAGGAAGTTTAACCTCAACAGAGTACAGAGTTCTGCCAGGTAGCCAAAATTTCAGCCAGGTAGCCGAATTTCTGTTCTGAACAGAGTTGAGTGTTCTCCCGATTTACTTTTACTAGTAGATGAGACATTCTAGGAGTACAGAACTCATAGAACCTGATCCAGAGATTGACAGAACCATCAGACGCTTACTCAAGGAGAGACGAGATCGAGAAAAAGCAATGACGGAACAAAACGAGAAACTTTTTGAGGGATTACGCAGTTCTCTCTCTTTCTTGAGCCAATTCATGCATCATTGCACTAATAATTCAAGCAAATAACTTTGAACTGAAGCTGGGGTTAATTCAGATGGTGCAACACACATGTCACTTTGGGGGATTCCTACATGATGACCCCAATGAACACATCTCTAGTTTTCTAGAGATATGTGACACTCAAAGGATTAATGGTGTGTCTCCGGAGCCAATTAAGATGAAACTTTTTCTTTTTTCTTTGAAGGATAAAGCGAAGACATGGTTCAATTCCTTATCTAATAATACCATAGCAACATGGGATGAGATAGCGAATAAGTTCCTCACAAAATACTTCCCTCGGTCTAAAATGGAAAAACTACGAGGTGATCTCACAACTTTCACTCAACTTGATTCTAAAAGTATCTATGAAGCTTGGGAAAGGTAAAAAGGATTGATCAGGAAAGTCTCACATCACGGACTTCCTGCTTGTTGGAGATCCAATTCTTCCACAATGGATTGAATCCAAATACCAAGATGATAATTAACGCAGCCGTGGGAGGAGCACTCATGGGCAAGAAAAGTGATGAGGCATACGAGCTTCTGAGAAGATGGCCACAAATAGCTACCAGTGGCAATTAGATCGAATGATGCCAAGGAGGGAGGGGGTACAGTAAGATAGATGCAATTTCTGCAATACATGCACAACTTGCATTGTTAATAAAAAAAACTCTATGCAACCAATGTAAGCGCCATCCAAACTCAAAACCCTCCATATGATAAATTTGTTGCAGGACAACCAGCCAATAAAGGACAAATTGGCAACTTTGAGTTCCCTTCAAACGAGCAGGCAAACTACGTGAACAACTTTCAGAGAAATAATAACCCCTATTCGAACATGTACATACCAGCTTGGAGGAATCATCCTAATCTAGGATGGGGCGGAAACAAGAACAACAATACTCCAAGGGCGAATAACTTTCAGCAACAGTAAGAAAGGCCACCACCACCACAAGAGAAGAGTCAGTCCTGGAGGAGATAATGCAACAGCTTGCCGCCACTACATAAACAATCATGACCACCACATACACCAACCTGAAGAACCAAGCAGCTATAAATCATAACCTAGAGGTGCAGATGAGTCAAATTTTTAGCTTGCTGTCCAATCGACCACAGGGATTGTTACCAAGCAACACGGAGGTAAATCCTAAAGAACACGTCAAGGCAATCACGTTAAGAAGTGGAAAGGCGCTCGCACAGGACCAAGTTTCCAGAGAAGAAAATCTTACTTCAACAGACACTGGAGATGAAAACTCAGAAAAAGAGAGGGGGCAGAAGATATACAGAGCCAAAATTCGGTCAGCCAACCGAAACTTCGGCCACGTAGCCGAACTCTGGGAGATTCTCCGGCTCTGCAAGGTCCTATAGAGAAGTCAGTTATCAAACCATATGTTCCCCACTTCCATTCCCCCAAAACACAAGCAAAGGACTACAGATAAGCAGTTTGTTCAATTTCTAAATATGTTTAAAAAATTGCATATTAACATTCCTTTTGCAGAGGCCCTAGCACAGATGCCCAAGTACGCAAAATTTATGAAGAAGATCCTAAGAAATAAGAGAAAACTTGAGGATCATGAAACAGTAATATTGAATGAAGAATGCAGTGCTATTCTGCTAAACAAGCCTCCTCCAAAGCTTAAGGATCCAGGGAGTTTCAGTATACCTTGCAACATAGAAAATTCTTATTTTAAAAAACCCTTATGTGATCTTGGTGCCAGTATTAATTTGATGCCTCTTTCTGTGTTCAGGACACTGGGGTTAGGAGAACCAAAACCAATTAGCGTATCACTTCAGCTGGCGGACAGGTCCATCAAATTCTCGAGAGGAGTAATTGAAGATGTGCTAGTAAAGGTGAAAAAGCTCTACTTCCCTGCAGACTTTATCGTACTCGACATGAAGGAGGATAGGGAAATACCTCTCATTTTGGGACGTCCATTTCTTACAACGGGCAATACATTAATAGATGTGCAATAGGGAAATTAACTTTTCATGTGCAGGGTGAAGAAGTCACATTCAATGTTTTTGAGGGGGTGAAATATCCCTCCAACCACGATGAATGTCATTATATTGACATAATTGAAAAGGTGACGACATAAGTGTTTGAGAATGAGACCCCAGCATTGCCACTTGAGGCATGCCTCATTCATTCAGCGACCATCACTGAGGATGATTTTTAAAGGAGGGAGTGTGCGAACTACTTGGAAGCAACAACAACATTGCCTAATTATGGGAGGTAACACATTGAAGAGTTTGGAGCAAGTACCTCACCAGCTCCACCATCAATTCTGGAGGCACCAAAATTAGAGATCAAGGAGTTACTACAACATCTAAGGTATGCATTTTTAGGTGAAAATTCTACACTACCAGTAATTATTTCTTCTTTTATAGGTGACAAGAAAGAGAAACTCTTGCGTGTGCTAAGAGATCACAAAATAGTGATTGGTTGGACAATTGCGGATATAAAAGGTATAAGCCCTTCAGTTTGTATACACAGGATCTTGATGGAGGAGAACTATAAATCTTCGATTCAGCCTCAACATCGCCAATGAAGGAAGTGGTAAGAAATGAAGTGTTGAAACTTCTTGCGCAGGTATGATCTATCCTATTTCTGATAGTAATTGGGTCTGTCCGGTTTAAGTGGTTCCAAAGAAAGGAGGCATCATAGTGGTTAAAAATGATATTAATGAGTTAATACCAACTAGGACAATCATAGGGTGGAGAGTGTGTATGGACTATAGGAAACTTAATACTGCAACCCGTAAGGATATTTCCATTACCTTTCATTGACCAAATGTTAGAGAGACTTGCGGGCCATGCATATTATTATTTTCTAGATGGGTATTCAGGATAAAACCAAATTGCTATAGCACCGGAAGACCAAGAAAAAATAACTTTCACATGTCCTTATGGTACATTAGCTTAAAGAAAAATGACTTTTGGTTTGTGCAATGCACCAGCTACATTTTAAAGGTGCATGATGGCTATCTTTCACGATATGATTGAGCAAATAATAGAAGTATTCACAGATGATTTTTCAGTTTTTGGTTCTTCTTTTGATACATGCCTACATAACCTATATCTAGTCTTGCAGAGATACGAAGATACAAATTTGGTCATCAACTGGGAGAAATGTCATTTTATGATGAAAGAAGGAATTGTGCTTGGACATCATATATTTAAAAAAGGAATTGAGGTGGACCGTACAAAGATTGAAACCATTGAAAAGCTACCACCTCCAACAAATGTGAGAGGCATAAGAAGCTTCCTAGGGCATGCCGGATTTTATCGACGATTTATCAGGGACTTCTCTAAAATTGCAAAACCTTGATGCAATTTATTAATGAAAGGTGCCATTTAACCTTTCCAATGATTGTTTGCAGGCGTTCGAGTTATTGAAGGAGAAGTTGATCACTGCACCAATCATAGTGGCACCAGATTGGAGTCTACCCTTCGAAGTAATGTGCGATGCTAGTGATTACACACTAGGAGCTGTATTGGGATAAAGACAGAACAAGATCTGTCAAGAAGTGTACTACGCAAGCAAGATATTAAATGAAGCACAATAGAATTACACTACAATGGAGAAAAAATTGCTTGCTGTGGTATTTACTTTTGATAAATTCAGTTCTTATCTAATTGGATCCAAAGTTGTTATATTTACAGATCGTTCTTCCCTCAAGTATTTGCTTGCAATGAAAGAGGCCAAACCAAGGTTGATAAGATGGGTCTTGCTTCTCCAAGAGTTTGATTTGAAAATTCGAGATAAGAAGTGGGTGGAGAATCTTATGGCAGACCATCTTTCCCGCATTGATCATGAAGAAGAGGACTCTAACGAATTTCCCATTGACGATGCACTCCCTGATGAATATTTGTTAAGTATCACTGCCAATTCACCACCTTGGTATGCTCCCTTCGCAAATTTCTTAGCAAGTGGTGTTTTTCTTCCTGATCTTTTCTGCCAAGGCAAGAAAGAATTTCTAACAGATGTTAATGCTACCAGTGAGATGATCCAATTCTCTACAAATACTATGCGGATCAAATTGTGCGAAGGTGTGTGCCCGAGAACGAAATGGAAAGCATTCTGCACCTTGCCACTCTAGAGAAGTAGGAGATTATTTTGGTGCAACCAAGACAGCTGCAAAGGTATTACAATCAGGATTTTATTGGCCTACGCTATTTAAGGATGCTTATTCTTATGTTAAAGCATGTGATGCCTGTCAAAGGATGAGAAATATTTTCAGGCGAACGAGATGCCTCTCAACAATATCCTTGAAGTTGAGTTGTTTGATGTGTGGGGTATAGATTTCATGGGCCCCTTTCCATCCTCATTCTCCAATCAGTATATCCTAGTGGCAGTTAATTATATCTCAAAATGGGTAGAAGTCATTGCTTTACCTTCTAATGATGCACGGGCAGTGATAAAATTCCTAAAGAAGAACATATTTACACGGTTTGAAACACCAAGGTCGACCATTAGTGATGGTGGAAAGCACTTTTGCAATCACCAATTTAAGACCCTTTTACTTAAATATGGAGTAAAGCACCATGTGGCCGCACCATACCACCCACAAACAAGTGACAAAGTGGAAGTTTCTAATAGAGAGCTGAAGCGCATCTTGAGAAAACTGTTAACATGTCACGACGTGATTGGTCAGTAAGACTCGATGATGCTTTATGGGTATATCGGACTGCGTTCAAGAAACTAATCGGGATGTCCCCGTCTATGGTAAGGCATATCACCTTCCAGTTGAGTTGGAACACAAGGCTTATTGGGCAGTGCAATTACTCAATTTTGACATGCAAGTGGCGGGAGAGAAAAGAATGTTGCAACTTAATGAGATGGAAGAATTTCCAACAATGCTTATGAGAATGCAAGAATCTACAAGGAGCGGACCAAACAATGGCATGACATGCATATTATGACTAGAGATTTCAAAAAAGGGTAGAAAATACTACTCTTCAATTGTCGCCTCTGTCTATTTCCAGGCAAATTACGCTTGAGATAATCGGGTCCTTTTGAGGTAACTCAAGTACTACCACATGGGGCAATTGAAATTCATAGCCCGACAAAAGGGCATTCAAAGTAAACAGCCAACGACTCAAACCATACATGGAAGGCTACTTCATCAAACACAACGTTTCCTTCCTCCTTGATGAAGCACCTTAAATATGCAGCAGGAAGTCTAGCTAATGACTATAACTTAAAGCGCTTCTTGGGAGACAACCCAAATTTTCTAACTTACTTTTATTATATTTCTATTTTTATTTTCTTTAGTACTAACTTATGTCTTTTGTATGTCAGATACCCCCTCTCTGTAGATTGATTCAATACCCCTAGATGAACCACAAAATCACCACAAACATGAGTATCAGAAGACAGAGCAACAAAGAACCAGAAGTTTTGACCGGCAGCCGAATGTTCGGCCAGCCAGCCGAACTCTGGTAGGCGTTTGGCCAGAAATCTTCCAGGTGTACACTTTTCAAAATATCTATATTTCTGGATCTGTTCCCGAAATATGTAGTTTTTAAATTGAATTGTTTTGTGAAAAATAAAGATCTTGATTTAAAAATAGATTTCTTGTTCAAATTTGAAAATTCTGGGGTGATTCTCAATCCGGATTTTGTGCATGGAGACATGCACAATTCAGGTATGGGGGAGGGTCAAATCTTCTTTTTCAATTTTTTTTTTGAAATCTTTTCTTAAATTTTTTTACTTTATTATTTCCTTGTTTTTTATCTTCTTTATTTCATCCTCTTAAAAATTTTAAAAAATTTTCAAAATTTTTCAAAATTCGAATTTCAAAACTCCCTCATCTTTTCCCGCGAGAATTCAGTTTTCAAGATCTTCTAGGATTCAAACTTTGAATTTGAAATTTAAATGAAGGGTAGTTTTGGTAAAAGCATATATACATCTTCTATATAAACTAACTTCAACATTCTTTTGTTTCTCACAAATCGAGTCCAACCTCTCAAACCAGAGTGTTTTACAGCCGGAGAAGGAGTTCCAGAGACCTCAGCCACCAGATCTATGAAGTTCGAGATAGGAATTCGATCAGGCAGACGAAATCTCGGCCATGTAGCCAAACTGTGACAGAAACTTTTCCTTGAATTCTTCAGGGACAGTAAGTGCTTTGTTTTCCCTCTTTTACAGTTCTCAGTTTTCCAGTTCATCATATCTAAGATTTTTGCTGAGCATAACTTTTTCCTTGTATTCGAAGCATTTGGGATGTATTTTTTGGATCAAATAAGGGTTAGGAATTGAGATTATCTGTTGCATTCTAATACTTATGAATTTTATATTCCTGCCCTACTACAAAAGTTTTATGATGAATTTTTAGAAAATAATATTGATAGAAATCAAGGAATAATTTAAGTAAATTGGAGGGGGAAATGAAAATCTTGCATTTACAGACTATTTCTGAACTAACGAGTATTTCTATAGTGGAAAGAGGGACTCAAGAATGGGGAAACCTAGAAAACTACATGCATTTAATGGGAGAACATTGCAAGGTACCTCGAGCGGGGGCATTAGGGCTAAAACAGTATATAGGAATGTGTATGCATTATGTAGATGATTAAATCGTAATGTCTTGGGTGTATCACATGTTCATTCTTTTACAACCAAGTTTTACATATTGTCTACATTTTGATGACTAAGGAAAAAGATTTTTGCATGTGCTACACACTATTGAACACCATTACTAGCACTAAAGATAAACGAAAGACCTTTATGCCACTATCCATTCTTATCACACAAATTTGCAAGGAATGGATGCTTGAAGATGAATTTAATCATGCTATAAAAGATAAAATTAGTATTCAAGCTAAAACTATTTCTTCATCTTTTAATGCTTCAGTGCAAATTGATTGGGTACCTTTCATGCTATAAGAACATGTCCCCGTTGCATCATCATCATCTAATGAATCAAAAGAGGAGGATGATGAATTCTTTAATCAACAACCACCCAAAGATAATAAGTAATTATGCATTTAATTCAGGAGGGGATAAAAAGAACATACAAGTTGATAAAGGAGCAGAAGAAGAAGAAAATTGAAGAGACACATTTTAGGAGGACACGTTCTGAAGGAGGTAGTAGTAGCATGGGAAAGAGAGGGAGATGTGCTTAAGGGGAGTTGTATAGTAGGATTTTTCTTTTTATTTCTTTCTTTATTATAAAAAAAGTTTTTGTGTAAGTTGACCTAGTTGTAAGGGATTTAGTAACCATAAAACTTGAATTGGATAAGAAATATCAATTTGCTGGAATTTTAAAGTCTTCGAGTAGAGATGAAAATTTTTAAAATATTATTGCCATCTAGAATTTATTCATGTGAATATGCATCTTATCTATACTTACCATTAGTTTAAGCTTGAGATAATGAGGACTACTTAATACTTAATAATAATAATAATAATAAGAACCTTAACTATTGGTTAGCTAGACGATTTGGCCTCAAGAAGCATTTGTATTTACACGAAAGATAGTTAGATAAATTATATATATATATATATATATATATATATAATATATATATATATATATATATATATATATATATATATATATATTAACAAGTCTAATGATTAATTAGTTAGGTATGTGGCCTCAAGAAGCCTTGATATTTACACGAAAGATAATTAGACTAGTTATAAATATGAAAAGAAAAAGAAAAAAGTGTTTAAAGGGCAACGAAGTGGTAATACTTCGAACCTTCTATAAAAAAAAGTTTAAAGTATGTAAGTTTGAATCAAAATCCCAAGTTAAGAACTATACACATTTACAAAGATGCATAAGATCAGAAAACTTAGAAAGGATGGTGATATAGGCTAAGATTTAGAAATCTCTACAAATTAGATGATAGAATTCTTAATAAGAGATTGAACTTGATAATGAGAGTTTATGGTAACTAAAAAACTTATACATTAGTGATGCTTACCACTCCAACAATATTTTGTCTTTTTTATTTTTTTTTTATTTTATTTTCTTTATTTTTGGTTATCCTTATTTTCGGTTATCCTTTTTATCTTAGTCCTTTCTTATCTTTTAAATTCACCGAATTTTGTAGGCGTAATTCATTGAAAACCCTCACGAGACAACACTCGTACACTAGGGTAACCTAGGGATTTAACGGCTTGTTGCACATCCTAAGTGCAATCCTGAGTCCTACGAAAGTGGATTAGGATTTTTTTTTTAGTATTTCTTTTTTCTTTTAGATTAAGATTTTGCTCGAGGACTAGCAAAAAGTAAGTATGGGGGTGTGATGAGTGTGATTTGTATGCATATTTTACATCACTTTTTATACCTATTATTTGCCATATTTAATGTTGCATGGGTATTTTGTTAGTGTTATTTTGCAGATTTTAGGTCAAGAGCAAATTAGAAGAAAAAGAACAAAAATTGACAAAATGGTAATATCAAATGAACAAAAGAAATGCAGAACCAGAGATCTGAAGCAGAGATAGAACATCTCAACAGAGCTTTCACGCAAAATCAAAAATTCCATAAAAATCTAGGACTGAAATGGACCAAGAGTTCGGCCACCCAGCTGTACATTTCGGCCAAGCAGCCGTGGACCAGTCAATGAGAAGACCAACTCAGAGGCCAACACGAGTCAAAAAGCGGAGCGCCTATACAGCAAGAAGTTCGACCAGCCAGCTGAATTTTTGGCTAACTGGCCGAACTCTGGCGGTGCTTATGGATAAAATTTCCCAAAATTTTGTGTAATTAAGAAATTTAGGTTTTTATATTCGACTAAGGTTTTACTGCTCTCTGTTCTATATAAACACCGCCAAGCCTCTTGTACAATATACAATTTTTATTCTCTCTTTTATTTTAAGCAAAATCAATAAAATTTTGTTATTATCTATTAAATCTCAAAGTACTTTCAGCAGGAATTTCGTCAAGGCTTTATCTTTATTGGTGCTCTCTTACTTTTATTTTACTTTCCTTTTAATTTCCATGATCTCTTTTAATATTATAATGTGTTTTATTTTCTTAGTTATGAACTAATTTTTATAACTAGGGGCATGATGTAAGGATTGTAATGATGATATAAGATTATGTTTTGTACAAATTCTCCTATGTGTTTTATAAAGTTTAAATCTTTTATATGCTAAGTTGTTAAATTTTGTGCTTTATATTATAATTGGTGCGCACAATTAATCCGAAAGCTAAATTAGAGTCTGAGAGGAGATAACTTAGCAAAAGCTTCTAGGATTAACAACCATACTTAAAATGTTGAGACGTAAGAGTTGTGTGGTCAAGTAGGAATATCCATCACACTTAATGCATCTTTTGACTAGCAATCTACTAGATCGAGAGATTGTGGATTCCAAATTTAGAAAATAGAATTGTATTGTTCGAGAGAAAGTACTAACTAGGATAAGGAATTCTGATTGTCAGCATGAATAGGATGAATTAGCACAAGCATAATATTTTATCTGATTACAATTACTGAAATCATTACCCTAGTTCTTTTCATAATTAAAATAAACCCTTTTAGTAATAGTTTAGTTACAACATCTTCCAACTAAATTGATTATTCAAATAGAACTAGCAAAGATTAAGCTGTACTTGAATAACAATCCTCGTGGGAATGATACTCTACTCACTATTATATTACTTGAAAATGATTGGTACACTTGCCATTCGAATCCGCTCATCACTTGTCCAATTGGGACTCTGATATCAGTGTGAGGATAGTCTTCAAAAAGCTCTTTACCAACATGACATTTACCAATCAGGCGGAGCAAGACAAAGACATTGAGCCATTCGACGCTGATCTGTGGGCTCAACAACTGGATTTTCAATGAGAAAAACATTTTGAACAGCGCGAACCTCTGACTAAAGATAAGGTGATCCAAGTCGATGTGGGTGATCAAGCACACCCAAAGCTCATCTCTATAAGCGAAAGCCTATCGTCACAGAGAAGCGAAACCATATATCCCTCATACGGGAGTATATTGATGGCTTCGCTTGGAGCTATGAAGACATGCCTGGCCTCGATTCTTAGGTGGCTACACATCATCTCAACATCAAACCGGACGCCAAACCAGATAAGCAACACAACGACGGTTTCGACCTGACATCTAGAGGCAATTGAAATAGAGGTTCATAAACTCATCGGATGCGTCTTCATTCGAGAGGAACAACACCTAGACTGGGTTACTAATATTGTCCCCATGTTGAACAAAAATGGGAAGATCAGGGTTTGCATTGACTTCTGTGATCTCAATGTAGCCTGTCCTAAAGACAAATTTCTATGCTCATCACTGATGTTCATGATGAACAATACATATTGTTTCGAAATGATGTCCTTTATGGATGGCTTTTCAGGGTATAATCAAATTAAGATGCACTCAGTTGATGAGAAACATGCATCATTTAGAACGCCATTAGGGGTATACTTTTACACAGTAATGTCGTTTGGATTGAAGAATGTGGGTGTGACTTACCAACGTGCCACAAGCATGATTTTTCATGATCATCTACGAAAAATGGTGGAATGCTATGTTGACGACATTGCAGTCAAGAGTCACAGTAGAGCAACCATCTTGATAACCTGAGAACTATGTTTGATATCATGCGGGCTC